>JAKSYS010000228.1:0-83025 GCA_022925895.1 Fragilaria crotonensis | reverse complement strand
CTCCGAACAAATAAAACAATACTGGAATACAAGAAAACGTTTTGTTTTTGTACACTTTCAATCCATATCTATTTATATACACGACCGGTACAGTATTCCATGAGCCAAGAACAGGGAGATCCCACACAAGATAAGACATAGATAGCGAGTAGATTTGGCGTACAAGTACCAGGTACTACTACGGAGTGTCGTAATCCGTACTCGGAGTACTCCAGTACCTTAGAATACGCCCAAGTACAAACCGGATGGCAAGTACCGTACTTTTAGTTCCAGAAGATTGAAGCACCATACCGGTACTACCGGTACCAGTACTTGTCCTTAGAGTTCTGGTATGGTACGAGTACTGTACGACCATGCATAGGATAGAGGCCGAATGCTCGTTTCGTTTCACAAATCGGATTCGCGTTCCGTTTCAATGGTGTACCGGTACTGTCCACTGTCCAGTAGGGTGTCCTGTGAATTTCTGCGTTTGTAAATACGTCCGCTACACTACAATCTCAGTACGAATAAAACTATGCATATACGTATACTCGCCTCTGATCCCGGATACTGTGCGCCGCCAACTCTTCCAGACAGGATTGATCCGTCGTCACCATACTATGCATACCGGCAGCTAGCTAGTACTCCGCCATGTAAAACGTGCTGTTCTGGCTGGAGGACACGGATCTCGGAGTATCTGGGACACGTATCTACCGTTACCATAGGGTCCTGTACAGCGTGTCGTACATAACGACGGGATGAAACACTGCAATTGACAAACCCGATACTGCTTACAGCCAAAAGCTGTGGTTTCAGTACCGCGAACAAGTAGATGTAGTATTCAAGTACTCGGACTACTAGTAGTGGATTACTCTATCGGACTATCGGTATTACTCACGACTCAAAGGGTTATGTCCAGGTCCTACTGTACGTATGTCATTGTAAATGTAGTACTAGAGCATAAATTACTCGGACTCGGGAGTAATCCCTTGCTACGAGCAGTAAACAAACTGGACATACCAGGTACCAGTATTGAGTACGATACTCATATGCAGTATACAAGGGAAAGAACAGCGAACATGAATGCATTCTTTGTTCTTTGTGAGCAAATATGGTACAGTAAAAACGGGAACTCGACCGACGTCAACTACGAAGTTGAGTACTACTCATTTTGTTTGCAGTTCCATAAATTTCACCATCACCGAAATTCAAGAATCAAGGAAATCACCATGGCCTCCAAGAACCCTACATCTCCAGAAGCTCTCACATCAGCATTGACAAACCGAAAACAAGGGGAACAAACACGGGAAGAAGGTCGAATCAGTACGTCTCAAGGAATTGATTCATTTCCAAGGGTTCCTCCACAACATGCGAGCACCGTGTCACAGTTGGATCACATTGCCGCCATTCTTCTTAGAGCGATTGCCTTAGTGGATGAGGACCTTGATTACTTGAAGGAGACTAATTCTGAAAGCTTGCGCGACGACCAATCGAAATCTGGTCACCATAAATAACGCGTTATCGCCCTGTCTCGCGAGGCTGCCAACGACTCCTCCTAATAGGGTTCTTCATCAGATCATTTCAGATAGTCCAATGATGGGACTCAGTCCGTGACTTTTCCTTGGAAGGCATCACGGTTCTCCATGAAGTGAAGTTTAATCTTCTAATATCATATTTCCTCGAAAATGAAAGGGCTGAGTGACACGGCACCTTGTAGATGCTACTACCGGTAGGTGCAAATGCGATTCTAGAAATACGGGGAAACTCAGCGACTGATCAAAGGAAGGGATGACTGTTCTACTTTGACAAGGTTGCAGGCCAAGAATCACGGTGCCATGCCCGTGATGCTATGCCCACCAGGAGAAAAAGGACCAGAACCAGGAAACTGTGGAGAGGGAACAAGTACCCCAGACATGAATGTTAGGAAGTTTGTATATCATGAGGCAGCCGTCTGGTCCGGCAAAGGCAGAGCCCCCATTCTATGCCAACCCTGTGCCGCTTACTCTAGGCGCCTTTCCGATACAGTACTTGGTTTATAAGCAAGTCGAACTCAGCACTTCAGTCTTTTTTCTGTTTAATATCAAGCATTTGAATTTGTCATTAAGGTGGAACTTGAAGATGAGTGCAAGGGCTCTTGTTTTCTATACTTCAACACACGTGGCATCAACCTCCCTATCAGACCTTCGTCAGTCTACAGCGTGAAAAATGACGACGAAAGGCATACGTAATGAGTTCTTTGTTACAAACACAAAATGTAAGACGTGTACAAAACGAACGTGGGCTCTCACTTCACCCTTCGGTATTGCATATTGTACTTTGCCCTGAGGGCGTTCGTCAAAAGAGGCCCATCGCATCCCTTATTATGTTTACCTCAAGCTCGTTAAGGCGTGGAGGAACATTCTCAATTAAGTGTGATACTAGCTAGAGTACAGAGGATGTCTTGCGAAGTACACACAACTGCTCGAATTCTTGTATCATTCCATTTCAATGTCCCATCACGTTAGTCTTTACTGCCTTAGTGTGAGTGTGCTGAGTACAAGTAGCAATTGCTAAGCAAACTACCGGTAATATGTAGAAAAGTATTAGTCGCACGCCGTTTGCAATTTGCAATATAGTTCCGAGATTAATGTTTGATCGCCTTTCGAGTGACTTCGGGATATCGCAAATAATGTGCTTGCTGCATTGCATGCGGAACCAATCCCCATAAACGCCATGTCCGTTTTATGTTGAGCCACTGAATCCGACATCAACCTGCAAGTTGAAGTAGTATGACAGTATGACATGGCTCGGAGTGTCGACATCTCATCATGCGTGGCATGCACGCATGCACATTCACGTAGATTACTCAATTACATAGGGGTGGAATCCGCAAAGCATTCTTTGTGACGAAGGAACGCCGCAGGTTTTCTCGTTTCGTGTGTAACGTGTAACCCCATAAATTCCACTATGCTGGCCTCCAAAAAACATACAAATCCAGACGCTCTCAGAAACAATTGACGAACTAAAAACCGGAAAACGAGACCGGGAAAGGACTCGAATCAGTACAAGAACGTCTCATCGTATTGATTCAATTCCAGTGACTCCTCCGCAACGGGCGAGCACCGTGTTACTGCTGGATCGCGTTGCCGCCATTCTTCTTGACGCGATTTCCTTCGTGGACAAGGATCTTGATGACTTGAAGGAGGCTTAAACTGGAAGCTTGGGAGAGGATCGATCGCAAAATCTCGTCGCTAGCAGTACCCTATTGTCGACTTACTCTTTCTGCTGGCGACAACTTCACGACACATGTTTGACACGGTCCTTTGAAAGGTAAGCCTGGTCCAATGATGTAACCCAATCCGAGACTTTTTTATTGAACCACTGTTCTCTATACAGAACTTCTATCGTCTGGTATCTGTTTTCTGAACATGAAACGAACTATTTGACACGCCATCTTGTAGGTGCTGCAGTAGTATACAAATGCAATTCTAGAAATGACGGGGACACTGGACTTAATGAGCGACGAGTCAAGAGTACTCCAAAAGGGACTGCAAGAAGATATACTGTTTCGAATTTCATAAATAAGAGAATGCCAGTTGACTTTGCTGACAGAACTTGCTTTCTTTGGCAAGGTATTAAACCCAAGAAAACGGTGCCATGTCCATGCCATGAATTCACGACGCGAGCAGGCGATAGTGGACTGTTGCAACGACCACTAGAATCACAAACCGTTGCAAGCATTTTGGATAGCGTTTTAGCTTGTCGTCGCGAACAGATTGAATGAGACTGACAAAAAGGGGCATAAGTCGTGTCATGTACATGATTACATCGCAACATCACAGATCCAGTCGCTGGCTTGTCAGAGGGTTTTTCAAGCTGCCCCTCATGAACCGTGCAGCCCGCTAGAATAGCTGCAGATCATTGAGCTTTACGATTCGCCTCCACTCGAAGCACTTTACATCGTTTGCAGATTCATTCCTTGCTTTTAACGTTTGCTATTCGCCTCTCCTGGACGCCAAGCCTCACAATGCTCAATACCGACTCTGCTTCTGTATGCTTGGTCACCCCAGCCACATCATAGATGGCATTGTGCGACTTCTTCGAGGGATCCGAATGGTCTTCCCAATCGATCAAATCATGACTGACCCCATCGACGTCGCACAGGAGCGTGGGAAATAGATCCCCCTCAAGCTTAAACTGAGGAATGTAACCAAAAATATCGCTGCATGCTGAGAAGCCTTTACTCTGGGGCTTGTCATGGCTGGCGAATCCACCATAGAAAAAGTACCGAAGAAACTTCCGGAGGGCGTTGAAGTACAGGAGAAGGACAAAGGCACCGACAACCACGGATGTCCATCCGAACACGACAGTGAACTCTTGTCCAGGCGCCATCCATTCGCCATCTTCAGGCTGCGATGAAGGGACAGCGGGAAAGGCTGGCCATGGTTTATAACGCAACATGTCTTGATTGCAATACCGAAACGTACTTTCACCTTCCCCAATCGAAAAATGAACAGGCTGGCCAGCCGCGGTCAGACCGGAAAAGGACCCAACATAGGCACTGGAGACCGAGTCATCAAGCTTACACGCATTGTCGTATGGGAAGGAGGCAAAGTTGTAAGATGACATGATGGCATAGGCAACTACAGCGCCAGGGAAGAAGAAGACTCGGCTCAGATCCGCAATCGAAGTGCCTAATGCTGGCGCTGGCGACCAACTGCGAAGAAGGCAGAATTTATCCACCCAGTAGCGCACCGAAAGGGTTGCCGCAGCCCAGAAGAATCCCGCAGGAAAAAGCATCGCATAATAGAAGGTAAGAAAGAGAACGTTTGTCATATCCTGAAATCAGACACACGGAGACGTTAATGGGGTCCAAACATCGACAAAGCAACACCTCCCAACGAGAACTCACCGTGTACCGCTCAGATAGATGATACTTCGCACCCCTGAAGTATGCATTCATTCGGCGCTGATCTGGGGCTCTCGGGGCGAGAATGTGGCGGTAGAACTGACCAGGAAGATCCAAAACCTTGGTGATGGGCGTCTTTAAGAGCTCAGTAATGAAAATGGCGTACATTGCTGGAATCAAGGATTTCCGCTCATCGTTTAGTGTATCAGTAAATGGAGTCAAGTACGCAGTAAGAATAGTGGTCAAGATCCACATCGAAGCGGTAACCTTGAAGTAGTAACTTGCTTGCCTCGAGTTCTCGGAACGATGAGACTCAACGTCGGTAATATAAAGGCACAAGGAGGGAAACATGGAGTTGGTCGCCGATATCGTCATGGCAGCGTATGCAGTGCCAAAGTCGTTGCGAACGCGCACAACAAGAAAGCACGATGCGACGATAAGTGCCACGGTAATCGACACTGTGACGACTCGCTGCCAGAATTGGACGACAAAACTCTCGTCCAAATCTTGCCAGCGCACGCTCGATGGCTCGGGAGGCTCGCCAATGCTCAATACGTGGTGTCCACGAAATCGGAGATTTTCCGGAAGCATCGACGTATGGTTCATCATGACACGGAAGCCGCCAACGGACATTTGCTGGAGCACAGTCTGTTGAGTCGCCTGCTTTTCAAAAATGACGAAAACATTCGAAACCTCGTAGACTCGCTTTGACAAATCCAGCTGTATCTTCTTGTCAATAGAGTCGATCTTGCTTTTGATAGCATTGGCATCATTCGCCATCATGCATCTTTGCAGCAGGGTGAGGGGCAATGCCTCACGAACAGCGACGTCAAGGTTGTCAGGATTCAGCTTGAGACCAGGTGGAAGCAAGTCCTCAAGCTTCGACATCAATGTACGACGAAGCAGGAGAGCTCGGACCAACTCTTCGTTGTCCAAAGCAACTGTGATAGATGCTACTTGACCAAACTGATCGAAGAATTGTTTCCATTCGTCGGGATCACGGGCGTCTTTCGGCGGATTCCTAACTTCCACAGCATAGTCTGTGGTTGTCAGTGATGCGTTGTCGAGGTTGATCAGCTGACTTTCAGTAGTCTTCTGAAGTACAAGGATAGCCACGCAAATGAAAAGAAGGGATACGTAAGAGACTAAGCCGACTCTGTTCGTGATCTCACACTGGTTCACCTTGATGAACGATAGGACACTGCCATCATCGGATTGAACTTCAGCGTATCGATCATACGTCGGTGGAAACCTATCCCAATCTTCTTTCGTACAGGTAGGGCACGCAGCCCATGTATCTGCGGTGCAAATTGCACTGGCCCTCAACGAGAGCCGTGTGATGTTTTCATTCATTGGATTATAGCGGTCTGAAAAGAAAAAGATAAGGTTCGGCACGTTAATCAACCCTGCCAACAGCATGATGACAGCCAAAAGTCGCAACGTATAAAAATAGACACCTGTAAGGATGCCATCAAGTTAGTAATCCCAAGGGGAGGTACCATGTGAAATCTCAATTTTCTCATCCAAGCGACAAGCTCACCAACTCCAATGCCAAAATCTCCAAGATCCGCCTCTGGTGTCCCCAAAACGGAATAAAGGGTTGTAGGTGCCTCATGTTCCCCGACCTCGGCCTTGCGATTGACATCAATCTCACGTTCATCCGGTGTGAAATGCCGTGCTAACGTGACGTGTTCAAAGTACTCCCACGCTGTGTCGATTGAGGGCGCGTTCGCATGATGTCGGCCTTGGTGAGGATTGTACCAACCATACCGAGAAAGGTATCGAGCCAAACGGCGACCCCATGTCATATCCTTCTCATGATCTTGGTAAGGATCGTTCCGAGTAATCAGACGGGACAATTCGTGCACCCATGACGAGGCCATTGTGCGCAGATTCGGTGGATCGGAATTGTAATCCAGTATCGTACCGTACACTACAAGGACTTGTGCACTGATCGAGAAGATTCGATGATGTGATGAGGGGAGATGTTGTGATGCTGTTGTATCTTCCGTCTATTGTCTACTCTAGCTACCGGTAGTGTGTTTACGTCTCTCATTCCAAGTACCAGGAAGGTCCGGCCCAAGCACGTTTCGCAGTTAACAAGATGTACCTTAAGGATGTGCGCGCCAGCTAATGACCGGCCGGCGTGATTAGAGCTTGTTAGGATCTTTGTCGTATCATTCGAGCTGGCAAGGTTCAGCAAATGTCAGCAGATTTCTTTTTCGTCAGCAAATGTCAGCAGATTTGCTTTTCGTCAGCAAATGTCAGCAAACTTGATTCTCGTCAGCAAACGTCAGAAGATGTCAGCATCACCGTAGCTTTTGTGCTGGAAAAAACTCGTTTTCGTCATCATATGTCAGAAAATGTCAGCAGATTCGAATTTCGTCAGCAGACGTCAGCAAATTCGTTTTTTGTCAGCGGATGTCAGCAGATCTGTCTTTTCGTCAGCAAGTGTCAGCAAAACGACGATGACGCTGGCATAACCAGTTTAGCACCAGCCAGACACAGAACGGAAATGATTTTCGCCTCCGGCCAGCGTGAATTCGACCTTGATTCACGACTAAGCGTGTATTGCCGGACCTTCCAGGTACAAGTATGTTCAGGTAGAAACGTACAAAAGCTACTCCTGTATCATCGCTACCAGGTATGCATACTATGTTCATATGATTAGGATCGGTCACCCTCAGTACATGCATATATGTATTGTACCTTGTACTGTAATACGCATACCGTGTACTACTATTCGCACTGCCCAATGCCAGCCCTCCAGCTGCCGACCTCCCATCTCTTTTCTCCCACCAACATCACGTCAAACACTTGCAAGCCACATCGGTCCCGCAGCCTACGTGTATGTAGCATGCATGTGAGGTCTGTTACTTCTCCCTTGTTAATGCCGATGGACCGTTGCATCTGGGTTACCGCCAGTGCAGTTCATGTTGAGAGAAAACAAATTGGAGAACAGGGTGTATGCACGTCATTGGGATGAAGATTCCGTATCGTAAACGAAAGCGTCAGAAGAATAGGTGGAGGAACATACTGCGGATAACGAGCTTTGTGTTATCGGTGATGCTATTTCGGTTTCTCCTTTCGTGGGCACGTCAATATTGCGGTCAAGCAAATGCTCAACCTGATGACGTTTCGTGGTCACATCCGTCTGCGAACTCAATTGTTGGGCCTTTTCATGAGCTCGACAAGGACAGATTTCTAATTCTCCTTCCTGCCAACGCTGGGATCAACAACCAGCTCCAATGCCTTAACGTGGCTGCAAACTTGGCGATTGCATACAATCGAACGCTCATGATCCAACCGAATGCGTACGTTGGCAGTCCGCACGGACCAGATCCCATTCCATACGACGAGCTCTTTGACGTACCCAAGGTACGATTATCCGTTACATTGCGTGATACTCCGCCGGCTGGGACCACAAAATGGCATGGTTTCGACCCGGAGCAGGTGGCGACGGAAGACGTTGTGAGAGATCCGAATCCTGCCGTCAGGCACCTATCCTTTACGTGCTCGTATGGTGACCTCCATCATAGTCTTCCGGAATCAGCCTCGCATCGCGATGACGTTTTGCTCCCCTTTCATCCAATCTATAGAAAGTTGGCACTACAAGTCATTAACGCCATTCGAAGCAACATCAGTCAGACCGCCGCCGACAACGACAGCTTTCGATTGTTGGGAATACATGTTCGACAAGGTGATCTGAAGGGATATCCCGCTTTTGAATGTTCCCAAACAGGCTATCCCCAGCTTTCAGCCTTCAAAGAGGGTGGGTGGTGGCTTGCCGCTTGCACCAACGAAAGAGAGGAAAGACTGTCGTGGGATCGACTCTTTTCTCACTTGCACAGCTGGCGATCCAGGGATTCCTCTTTGTAGCAAGGACTACGATGCGATTTTCGTTGCCACAAATGATGTGAAGTTCGTACAAAACTGGAACATCCCAAATCTATTCGTCCTTGATGACTTTTCTTTCGTTCGAGAGAAGTTTTGCAGCAAAAAGTGCAACCATATCAAGGAATTTCTTGTGGAAGAAATGGTCCTTGTGCTAAGTCACTTCTTTCAACCATCCGCCCCATCTTCCATCACAGATATGGTTCTGCACCACAGATTGGAGGAACATGGGAGAGATAGGCGCGACATTGACACGTACCATGCCTACGACAACCTGCTTCTGACGCTCAAGGAAGTGAGGAAAGGGAATATCATGAATTGGGAACGCCTTTTTGAGGATTACAAAGGAATCAAACAGAGGAAGCACGGATGAGCAAGGCATCGCGCTAGAGCTTGGTTTGGAGTACGACCTCAAGTAGCAACCTCACATTGATCCTTTTTTGACGATGGAGTGAATGTGGCCAACAGGAAGTGCACCACGCCAGTGTTACTGTTCCCGCAAACTTGACTCCTCAAGCATCTTTTGGCAGATGAAAAGTCTAACCAGGCGATCGACGGCGATCGCACGAATCAATGTGAACGAGGAACTTCGTGGCAACAACCGGACGTTGCTCGCGGAATTGACGTGAGATGAAAGGTCTGCGCCGATGCTTCGTTGATTTATCAACTCCTTGTCTCACGGCGCTAGCTAGTAGTAGATTAGTTGCATTGCCTTGCTAGATAGGAAAAGTGTACCTTTCAATAACTCAGTTCTTTGGCTTAGTAAATGATATGGTTTGCAATGTCATATGATACATCAGACAAGATAACTTTCAAGTTGATCACGCTGACAATCCTCCAAGGCATTCGGCCTAACTACCCTCTTTAGCCCTTACTGTTTTGGCAGGGAATAGATATTGCATATGAGAGTTTGGACCCATTGGAAGTAATTCTCAGATCTGCTCTTGGCAGCATAGTAGGCAGCAAACAGATCCTTCAATTCCTGAACCTGCTCTTTAAGCTCCGACATCTGATCGAAGTCATCTAAGTCTTGAATGATAGAGTTAAGGTGGCCATACGATGTCGCCAATTGCACCACCATTTGCGCACTTTCACACGCCAGTGTCGCTCCATATGCTGCCTGGGGATTCGGTGGTACACACGCATCACCGCCCATGACAATCAAATCTGTGGCAAACTTGGAGAGCAAGTCTCCGGACTTATTCACCATTGCATTCGATGCGAACTTCACATCCACAACATATCCCCCTTCTAGAACCACGGTACCGTCAGCGCTTGCTTCCTCGCGCTTCCTTGCGTTGTGCTCATTACTTGGGGCGTTCGTGAAGATGTAGTCGAAGCGTCCACCGTCAGTTTCATTCATGAACTTTTTGACGGCGTCGAGCTGTGCCATTTGCCCTTCAAATTTCCTTTTCAAAATCTCCTTCTCTTCCTCCGACGCATCCACCATCTTCTTGCAGCTCCACTGGTATTGGCTGACCAGACTGTTCTGAACACGGACGACGTCCTCAACAGTATTTCGGGCACTCTCTATCGTGTAGTGCCAATGTTCGGCACCGACCTCCCCGGATCGAATACAATAGAAGTCCTTCTTCTCACTAGGCTTAATACGAAGCCACATGTCACAAACGGAACTTATATCGGGCCAAGAGTGAATACTCATTTCCTCCGCGAGTCCAGGAAACATTTGAGATGTGTGCGCTCCTGCGAACAGCGCTACAATATCAACTGGTTCTTCGACGGAGTCACTGTCGAAGAACTGATCTGCATTGGCACCGAACACCAGCTTCGCACCGTATCGCTTCGCAGACGCTTGAGCCACCTCAATGGCGTCACCAAGAATGATTTGGACACGATCAGAAGTCACCATCTTGGTCGTGCCATCATCGAAGGTCACCGTAAAGCGCTGACGATACTCGATGAGGTGATCATAAGCGGCTTCGTCTAAGAGGTCTCGCGCTACGTCGTACGCACGCCATGAAGCATTCTGATATCGACTTCCGACACTACTAACACCAGACTCGACACGTTTCTCGTATCCAACGGCGCATTCAATCCCAGCCTTGGCAAGTCCGCTAATAGCCATGGAACCCCCAATTCCAAGGCCAACAACCTTCACCTTAACCTTCAATTTCTTTTTAGGTATATTGTGAACGAATTGAAAGCTGTTTTCATAAAAGTGCATGGGAAAAGCGCGAAAGAATTCTTGCAACCACCCATAATGATTCATCACTAGATAGAGTCGCTCCTTGGCATCCAGACAGAACAAATCAATAGCGTCTTTCTTGTCAAAGAGGACCCAGCATTCACTCTATCGTCCTGCAAGATTCCAGCGCGGGCCAAAGTTGCATCTACCGTACGGTCGTGAAAATGGTACACAAGGTGACTCACGAGCTTCAAAATTCTTGTCCGGATCTCCTCTTCCTCTTTTCGCAAATCCGTCAAACAAGCAGCGACAGCCGGCTGGTGGTGCCATACCTTGGCTTGAACCGCTCGCTGGTTCACAGCACGAATCTTAGGATCCGAAAGAGTCTCCTTGACAGCGGCGACAACCTCATCCAGCCGATCTTTCGTCAGAATTGTCATGGTGATACCTGAGGCAAATTGTGATCGGAATTTGTAGTGCAACAGCAAGAGCTGTAACACATGTAGCCGTGCTGTCGGATTTTCAGATTTCCGATGAGTGGCGTGACGTGGACACTGAGCGAAGCAAGAGAGTGTTCTCATTTCGATCAAGGTCCGCCGCCGGAAGCCGGAACACTCCTCCGAGGATGACCGGAAATCGATTAAAATAGCCATACAAATTTGGAATTGTTGCCGCCGCCGTTTTTGAACATGAAGCGCACACACAAAAAGCTTCCATCTCATCATTTCATTTCTCACTTTTCACCCCACTGCACCTCTCCACTAAAGTTGTAATATCACCATGAGTTTTCAACGAAATGGAAGAGTTTCATCAACATTTGAATCATCTAATCAAGATAAAAAGAAGAAGTGGAACCATTCTGGGCCAGAGGGGATTTATCTCCGTCGCGATATCATCAAGGGAATGAATGATGGATCACTCAATAGGGAAGGTCCCAAGTACATGAGCTTGTACAACAAACGACCAGAGATCTATGGAAAGTTTGGCAAGAACAGCTTTCGCAATAGTTTTGAGACATATCAACGGGACTATATCAGTGCCATGGAAATCAAAAGCTCAGCTGGTGAGTACATGTCACATTTTCGGTGCTTTTACAATTCCAATTCTACGACTCATCATTCTCCAAACACCTCCCAGGTCGTACAAATTTTTCAAGCAAGGCTTCTAATGATTCGATGTTTGAGGATGAGTATGACTTTAGAGGTAGAGATGGCATAGCGGCTGATGGTTTTGGTGCCTGTAATCATGCCTCTGCAGCAAACTCGTCATTTCTTCCACATCTACTGTGGGAGTGGCAAGACAGTAGAACCAACAAGCACGTCACCATCAGATTCATCCTACCATCTGGATGTAGTGAAACGGATATTACAGCAACAATCCAGCCAGGTGGGAGGTCAGTTGTGATCACCTATGCCTGGCCTGACATAGTGTTTCAGCCCTCTCAACTTCTGGCCGTATACTCCTCTTCATCTGGAGAGTTGATGTACGACGAGGACAGTGCGAAGAGTGTCAAACTCTCCTGTAGGATCAGGGAGATGATGGAGACTGCAGGAGCAAATAGTGGTACACTCAAGTCCACTTATGAAGTTGCTCTGCCATTTCCATGCCAGGAGCAATTCACTACAATCAAAACGATAGTCGCTGAACACCCAGGAATTGAGTTTGTCAAGCATTACCATGAAGAGAAAAAGACCTGGGTGCAAATGCTTAATCTTGAGATGACTGGACTCCTGTCGTCATATCAGCCTGGAGCAAACGCGATCCCAACCAGGGTTTTCAAGAAAGCTGCCTTCAAGGAGCCTCCAACGTTCCGTCCTGTAGCAGGTAACCCCCCGCCCGATTTGTCCAGTCTCACCAACAATTTGTGTGCTGTTTTGGCTGGACGTTTGAAAAGAGACCAGGATGCCAATTTTGATCCTCTATTTGGAAGTGATCAATCTAGGAAACGTGCATGCCCCACCGCTGGAAATGTCAATAGTGATGAACTCGAGATCCATGGTGCTGAGAGTCCTGAATACAACGACTGATCAAACGATGGAAATGCCAGTTTCATTTATATCTATGCAATTACATATTTCAAAATAGTCAAATCAGCGAACGATAAGTGCTAGTAGTGTTGCGCCCATTGTAGAGACTACAAGTACTACTTGTATGACGTGCTACGCTTCCAGCATCTCCCCGTTGACAAGAGACTTCTACCGTAAAAATGTCGGGTGGGTGGGGAGTCGCGACAATGCAACTACGATCTTCATATCCCACGTTTCCGCACTCATTGTCTTCTGCATGCATTGTGCATTCTCGGAGTATGCATTATCAAGTGTTTTCGGCGTTGCACGGAACACATGGAGACCTAACCGAAGAACAACGTCAGGATAAACTACTAGACTCATCTGTCAAGGAAGCAACTCTCGAACCCACTAGGTGCCGCAGAATACTAACGATATCTTAAAGAGAAGATCTGTGGTATACATCGCAAATGCCTCCCTTAAAAGTAGTCAGAAGCCTTCTTGCGACCACCTTTCCCTTTCCCTCCGCTCTTTAAAGTGGCTACTGGCCCCGGGCTCTTCTTGAGAAGAATCGACTTGTCAGGGGTAACTGACACAAGCTTGGGGGGAGGCATTGTTCGCAAAGCCTTCATCGACGCCTTGTGCGACTTGCTATGGTTTACCTTGCCAAAGCTTACTCGCCTCGCCTCCTTCTCTTCTTCAGTTTCTTTTCGCTTAGTCTTTTCCTTTTTGTCTTTGATAGGTTCTTCTTTATTGTCATCGCTCTTCTCGGTCGCAACAGTAGCCTCCTTTGCTTGTTGCTGGAAGCTAACGATATAGTTATTACCTCCTCCTGAGCAGGCGAGAATCCTGACTGCTTCTTCTTCTTCGGCTTCGATTTCTCGGCAGCACTTGTTTCAACGAGTTCTTCCGCAACCAGAGGCTCAGTTTCCACGGAAATCTCTTTCTTCGCCTTCTTCTTTTTCTTTGACGACTTCTTCTCGGTCGTGGGTCCTTCCTCTTCCGCCTCCTCAGCCGACGCTCGAACTCGCTTCTTGCTTCCCATTCCAACCTCGGCTCGGACTTTCTCCTTTGCCGCAACATCTTTCTTCCCTTCACCCTTTTCAACCTTGGATCCGACCGTCGCCTCTGCTGATGCTACTTTGCTCTTATTGTTCCCCTTGGATCTCGATTTTTTTGACGGCGGCTCTTCGTTGTCGAGTGTGTCGTCAACGTACGTGATTGGATCGTCTACTTCAATCACACGGGCTTCTTCGCCATCTTCCATTTCTTCTGCATCACCATCTCCAGCATTTTCATCATTCAGGTCCAAGACGACATCTCTTCCCACGTGCTTCAAACGTCGTTTGTAATCCTTATATGTGGAGTATAGGGTCTCACGATACTCGTTTCTGGTATCAGAATCACTTCCGAGCGAGAAGATAAAGTCCGCCACAGTTCCAACATGAACTTCCGTCATGATGAAATTCTCCTCTTCGGTCTCAGCCAGAGCCGCCTCTGAGACGACGCTGTATTTCTCCAAAAAGCCATGCAACACCTTATCCACGATCCGCGCTTGCACAACTTTGTCCTTGCAGGCTTGCGCCAGGGCGAAAAAGGGTTCTAAAACATCCACAAATGTTGCTTCCGTCAAAGGCATGGGTGCTCTGGCATTAACTTTGGCCAGCTCGTCGAGTGATAAATCAATTAGGTGCAATCGAAGCCCATTCGGGGTCTGCATGAGAACTTCGTCGCAAATGATATCATTGAAGAGACGAACAATACCAAGGTTCCAGTGGCGCTTAGCCATGTACTCATAGACTTGTTCCATCATGAGACGCATCAGAGTGTAGAACTTGTCCACACGGTACTTGTCCATGCGGCCCCACTCACGGCGCACAGTTTGGAAGAAGGTTTTGATAAAGAGAGCAGCTAAATGAGCGCCCCGACAATGAGGGATCAGGCTGGCATCAACATCTTCCTCGTCGTCTTCGCCCTTTATACAAGCTCCGTTTTCGTCGTGATCATGATCGTCATGATCTTCCTCGTCTTCGTCTTCGTCTTCGTCGTCCTCATCGTCGTCATCATCAGTGTAAACGTGACCAGTGGTGTTGACAATCTCTTGCATAATTACTTCAGGATCATCATCATCGTCCTCCTCCTCGTCATCCGCGCCATACATTTCAAGGTATGTCTTAGCGGCATACTCGTCTTCTTCCTCCGTCCCTGCGACGCACCAAATCATCTGCGCCAATTGCTTGGAAAGTTCATCTTGAACTGGCACTCGATCGGCCATGTACAGCGTAAACCAAAGCCCCTTCCACAATTTCAACAAATCCATCTCCGACAATCCCACACCCTCCTCATTGTCCAAGGCACACCTCGCCTTGAGGTATTCATGGAGCCGCCTCACGGCTTCGTGTCGGACGCGCTGCTCGGTGGATGCCAAGAGGCGCCCAAATTTAATTTCCGGGGAGTTCATCAAGTCGAGTTGCGGATCCAACGGTGGAGCCGCTATCTTGGTTGAGAGCCCCGCCACTTTGAGGTACGCATTGGCACGGGCAGTAGCACTCTGGATTTTGGGCATTTGAGGCCACAACTGTGACGGGTGAGCACCCAACTTGCGGCGGGCCCGTTTGGTTTCTTTCATTTCTTTCGTCTCAACTGTCATGGCGGCTGTCATGGTGATAGCGACGTAGGGGTATTCTGGCGTGGGCAAAGAAGAGAACGCACTTCACTCTTCGACGAGGCCGGGTATTCAGTGAATGGATCGTTTGACAGATGGCCTCCAGAATTTGTCACTGTAGAGGTGAATGAAAGTGTAAAATGTTAACTTTCGTCATCCAGAAAAAGCATGCTTGTGAGTAAGCTTTTGGTGGCAGAAAACAATCCTGGCGTCTGTCCTTTTACCGATGAAAAATATCGCGACCGACGCCATTCAATTTTTTTGGGTGAAAACACCCTCCATCCCCAGCAGTCCCTTCTGTTGACAATAAGGACGATTCCACGGGCTGACACGCTGGACATAGCATCACATCGCACCAGTACTGTGCTGAACATCTCCCCCTGTACCATTGTTGATCATGACTGCGATTGAAGTAACTCCCAAGGAGATGAAGGCACTTGCTGACAAGGAGGCAAGAAAAGCAAAGCGAAAGCGGGAAAAAAGTGAAGATGATGCGGTCGAGGACAAACGCTCCAAGAAACGCAAAGAGAGGGAGGCACTGCTATCTCAAGTTCCGGAAACTGATGAGCATGGCATTGCTTATTCCAAGTTGCAGCGACGGCGCATGATGAAGAGAGTCAAACGAGGTCTGCCACCCGTTCCCACTCCGGAAGAAGAAGAAGAGCGATTGAAACAGGAAGCGCTGCTTAAAAAGGAGGAGGAGGAGGAGTTGGCAGGCATGATGTACCATGATCATAGGGCCGACAACGAAGATGACGAGGAAGGAATGGAAAATCGGGAGGAAGAAGACGATGATTCGCCAGCCGTTGATATCCAGAGTGTCGACGATGATGATGCGCCCGAGCCAGATGTCGAAACAAGTCTCGAAAAGAAATCGTGCGAGTCCGACAAGAAGAAGAGAAAACGGGCGAAAGAAGTTCCAGCTGATTACGTCTGCCAGGCTTGTAAAAACACGCACGAGCCTATTCACTGGATCTACGACTGCCCTGATAAGGTCACTGTTCGTGGCACAAACAAAGTTTCGAAGAGTACGAAAGGCATTCATGATCCCGATGAAAAGAAGGTGTTCGTTTCTGGCCTCCCTTTTGAAGCAAAGCGAAAGGATGTAGATGCATTGTTCGCATCCTGCGGTAAATTGTTGCAATGCAAACTGTTAACGTTTCCTGATACCGGTCGGTGCAAAGGACAAGCCTACCTGACATTTGATACCGTTGAGAGTGCCAAGAAAGCCGTTGCTTTGAATGGCACAACCATTGACGCTGCGGTCAATGATTCAACGAAAAAGGGCGAAGCTGGAAAGGCACGCACCGAACTCAAGCTCAAGGTTACGAAAATGTTGAATCGCGTCGCCACGAAAAAGCAAGGTGGTCGATAGTTGCTTCTTCATTTTCCGTTGCTGCCCAAGGCAGCAATATCCCTGACCTCCTTCCCACTTTAAAGCAGACGCCGCGGTCACCTGTATCGGGAAGCGAGGTGCGCGGCTTGGTCTTACATAATGGCTTAATCTTTGGATGAATTCTCACGCGCATTCAACTTGAAAGGAATATCAATTGAGTCTCTATGAACTATAGATCAATGAAGCCCAATGAGGCAGTGCTTGGCTTTTCCGTTGTATCAATCTGCTCTTAGGTTCGCTACTACTAGTCCCACTCACTTTCAGACTCCAGACTCCTTGGTCTGCCGATGTATACAATGGATGGACCTCGCGTTCACATGATATCTAATGGCATTTGACTCAAAGGCAGGCAGCAGGACAGGTATGTGCAGGCTTAGGACCTAGGTTTTAATGTTGCACGGCAAGTCGGCGACTGTTTGCCTTTATCGGATGTCGCGCGATCGTTCGTCCTATGCACAACAACTTATCAACTATGAGGCGGGTGCAAGTACTCGAGTACTCCGTGTTGCAGTGTTCGAGAAGTCGTTGCCAGGGCCAGAATACCCGTATTATAACGTCTGAGTGCATTTCGACAATCTGGTCGACGTATTGGTCGCAAGTTTCGCGTGTATCCAGAGAGGGTATTTTTGATATGTGATTCCCGGATTCGATGCTCCGATCTGGCGCCATATTCAGCTTCACACGTTCCGGCGGATGAAATCGTACTGGAGTTAGGTAATTGCGACTGCTAGAGCCACCATCATCTTGCTTGTATTTCTGACAACACATGAAGATACACTGTTTGCTTTGGTAAGAGTGTAACTCCTCCTCGTCCAATGCTTGTTGTACTGCAACCTGCAACTTACAAGCGCAACTGCGATTTCGGCAAGGTACCATCACCTCCAACAATATAAAGTCAATGACGACACCTGCCATGCTACTTTCCTATTTCATCTTCCTATCCATAGGATGTTCAGTGGAATCAGGAGGAGGGATTCGGGGTACACGGAATAAGAATGTTGGGAACGGGTTGTTGGTTTTGGGTCCACTGTTGCAACTACAGGACAATGTCGAAATCCGAGTAAGTTCCACAAGAAACACATGGATTGCCTCACATCACCATGTTCATACATACATGCGCAAGTACGAATGACTCAACTTGTTTCCTTGCATTTGCATACCGCCAATGCGTTCTTGCAGACTCATGACGATTCTGTACTCATCAAGACTACAGAGGGACAGCCATGGGTTTACTGTGTATATTCTCAAGTCGAGTTTTGCGAACCATATCTACCTTCAATCGCAGACGACATTTTTATAATCCGAATTCATCCACGACAATACGACTATCACCGAGTGGTTCTATCGATGGTCAACCATACGAGTATCATCACCCAGCAGTCTAAAATGTGGGCATAATGTTTGGCCTACATGCTTTCATTAAAACCGTCCTTCCACCCATCTCTGTACCGTGCAGTATGTTAGAGAGGGGACACACGACCTGCTTCAATGCAAGATGGTACAGATGCGGCTTTCGAATTTTTGATCCGTGAAACAACTATAGCACCCGGTACCAACACTGGTGTGGTGTGTATGATACTAGGTTTACAAGGTGTATTTGATGTGACGAGTTTAAGGCGAATATGTTAGCCTCACCCAGCTTTCTAGAGCGCCTATTCGCGTCGGTGCCCGTGTCCTGGCGAACTTCCTAGTTTATTATTGCGCGAGGGCAAAGCGACATTGAAGCACCATGTTTCTGCATTACCCACACCGCCCACACACCCACTACTCAGTCCCAACAATCCCTTGCACAAACTGTCCGATTGAGTAAGCTACAGTGGCACAAACGCCGCCCAATAGTAAGGTCTCCATTCCAGAAGCAAACCAGTGACTTGCGCTGCGATAGAGGCAAACGTTAGTTGCGACATCTTTCAAAGTATTCACAGCGAGACAGAATACATTGACTTACCAAAATGTGCTCTTGACACTGCCTAAGAAAAACAGGACTATTCCAGTCACTGCGCAAGCAGCAAGAAACAACTCTTCTTCGGACATATTCGAAATGCAGATGGGAAAACAAGGTATCCGATAAGGGGTAAAGCTCCAAAGAAGGCAAAGGAACAAAACATGATGACACCTGGAGACGAGTGACGTACGGTGAGGACGGGTTTGCAAGATTGGTTTCTTAGAATCCGGAGACAACCTGAGACCACGCGGAATGCACGTACCTTCTCGGAAACTCTCAGTAACATGGTCGTCCTCTGGTACTTGCAGTTGGAGCTCCTGTGTCATCATGATATCCACAAAGAAATCCTTATACTTGGCCATAGTTGTGATAACACTTTCTGCGTCTTGACGACTCATACCCTTCTCCATGTAGAGATCCACCATTTCCCGAATCTCCCCTTCGGGATAGTTCTCCAACTCCCATTCTTCTCTCCTCCGCTCACTCAAAATCCACTCATTCTCCGCCTTGGATGAAAGGAATTCCCCAACTCCCATGGAAAGTGCGTCGGCGAAAATGTTGGAAAAGCCCAGAATAAGAACCACGCCGCTGGAAAGGTTGCCACCGGCAGCTCCCGCCACAATGGCAAACGACGTGAGGATGCCATCGAGGCCACCAAAAATCATGGGTTTCAACAACCCGCCCTCGGTTTTGTGATGCTCGTCACTATTCATCAAGACGCGAGTGTCGTGATACTTCCTATTGGAGGGTAAGGAACACAAGTTAGCTCATTAGCTTGGATTCGTCATCATACATGGGAAATGTGTGTTGTGTGATTGGTTTCGGATGAAACAATTCCAACGAGTGTTCATTCCATCAATCCATAGACGTGACCCATCCATCCATGCATAGCAGTGCTCAAAACATGCTTTGAACCACACACTTCATTCAAATCAATGAACAGTGCCAATGATATCATATTTCACGTACTTGGAAGCTTCGACATCGTTACCCTCAAAGGCTTGGCGAGCAACTTTCCTACCAGCAGACTGGAATCCTCTCCACTTATTTGGCCATCAAGCGTTGGTGGATGTGGCGCCATCGTCGTAGTGTTTACTTTTTCACTTTTGTCTTTCGTGCCTTCTATTTCCTGTCGACGTGGATCCACAGAATAACTGCGCATACAAAAGAAGGAACACAAGACGCAGGCTAAAGATTGATCGTGCCTATGACATATGACATATGATGCTCTGATCCGACCAGCATCTTGGATTCGAGGGTGGACGCAAGACGCAAGACATGGACACGTGCCATACATATGCGTATACTGTATACTGTATACAGTAGACTACTATAAATGAGAATATAAGTGTGAATTTGCAATTGAGCCGACCGCACGACGCGTGGGACATGGGTCGATCCGTTGAGGCTCGTGCCTCGTGGTCTGGAAATCTTGCGACCACTCGTTCGTACGCGTACAAGGTACTCGTACTGTACTACCACAAATAATCTGTACTCAATGTACTACTTAGAGTACACGCCAATTCATCTCAGTAATTGTTTTACGCTACTGGCATACGATGTGTCGCTAACGTACCGCATCTCTTGCTGCTTATAGCCTACTGCGCCTACAACCTGGTACATAGTTGTACGCCAGCATCACATTTAAATTACGAGTCATGGTTGGAGAATGGAGAACTATGAAAATCACAGGTGCGTAACCTGAACGCGATTCAAACAAAATTGCATGTCAAGACAACAGCACAATGAGTCCCATGGTCTCGGGTGCATTACGCGCTCATTGTGTTCGGTTACACCCTGGAGAAGATCTGATATCGTCCATACAGGAGGCTGCGCGGCAAACGGGTGCGTCGGCTTGTTTCGTGGTAACATGTGTGGGCAGCCTCGACCAAGTAACGTTGCGCATGGCGTCTCATACTGCCTCTCATGACGAAGAAACGAACAATCATCCCACACGACCACCAAGTACTACAAGCACCACTGCCTCTGATACAACAATGGTAATGAATGATATACGGACTTGGAATGAGCCATTTGAAATTGTATCTCTGGTTGGAACTCTGGCTCCTCGTGACAACAATGCTAAACATTTACATCTGGCGATATCTGATGCCAATGGGACTGTCTTTGGCGGACATTTGATATCGGGGCGAGTCTTTACAACTGCAGAATTGGTCTTGGGGTCTGCCGAGGGTGGCCTTTTCGCGTTCCAGATCCCGCTACGGGATTTCAAGAATTGGTGATTACCTCTTCTAATCAGCCAAAACAAATTGACCAACCGAACGAGGCAGAACAGCTCGTACCGTCAAAAGGCGAAGCAGAATAATTATGGGATGGCCACATTCTACAAACAAAGCCCTATTGCCCTATTGTTGTAACTGCATATCATTCCAATAGCGCTGCATGTCTTATGCCTACACTACCAGTCACTTGATCCTTGACTTAACCGACTTCCGATGCGCGCCACCTGCATGCGTTCTCCCGTCACTGCATTGTTCCGGTGCCAGGATACACTGGGATCGTTGGCCATCACGCGAAGGGGTACGCCGTCGGGCACTACAATCGAGTCGTAAGGAGCCGACTGCTCTATAAGAGCACGACTCATGCGCTTCCATTCATCTTCTTGAAGGAGAACATTTGCGTCGGATGAAGTAGTGGGGGTGATGCCGTGCTTCCGCATCAAATGATCTTCCAGCGCTGCCAGATCGCGAAGAGGAAGCCTACCTTGAAAGACAATCAGTTCCGATATTGATCCTTCACCTTCTCCTGGAGCTCCATCGCCAAAGCATAATGACAAATTAAACGAGTGGTCAGATCCAATTGTGAGTCCATCCAGAACAACTGGGCCAGCATCATCGTTGATGAAGTGGGTGATAGTCTCCTGTGCTCCATCTATCCGTATCGTACTCTCAGAGCCATCGATCACCGCCACATAGCAATGCCACCGGCCGGGTCCTAATCTCCCCATGTGCACATAATCTGGTGGCTTGGAATCATCCTCGTTGTCACGGACGGATTCCGAGTCGAACAACTCTTTGTTGGGATTGAAAGCACACTTACAACCATCGGGGATATCCGCCGCAGCGCTCGAGTCATCATCGCACTCCTCCTCGTCGGTCGTTGAGTATGCGAGAAATCGGAAGCTCCCGCCCGTCGCAGCAAATACACACGGGACTCATGTCAATGATACTGTCACGCTCACATTGAGGATGCATGTGACCCAATTCGCACCGCCTTGTCAGTCCGGAAAGAAAGCATCCATCCTCGGTGGCAATTCCGACGCACAGTATCGTAATTTGGCGAGACAGTGGTCCGCACGCAAATGGCGGTGTGAGGAGTCTCAGGGCACTGGAACCGCTGGCATTTAAAAATTGCACTGCGCGCTGTTGTTGGCCGGACAGAGTTGGATTCCGAGGATTCTTCCAATAGGAACTCCGAATGACGCGTGGGAGTAATTGTCGTTGGAGATAGGTTCGATGCCGTAGGTGCACGGGGTCTGCGTTGATATTCTCTGCAGAAGTGGCGTCCGTCTTGTCATCCCAGCACTCACAATAACCTTCTGGACGGGCAAGAGTAGCCTCGAACGACCGCTGATGGTTTGCGGGGTTGCTGTTCACGTATCCGGACGTCGCGAAGAGGCCGTCGAGAAAGGATGACTGATACCCGAATGGAGACAATACCTGGAATTCCTTTTGGTATCCAACCCATTCATAGCAGCAATACCGATTCCTAACCGCAGTCGCACCACCATGACTTCGGCTGGTTGGTAAAGCATCGTGTTGATGATCGAGGGGCAGGGTTGAGACGGGAATGTGCTGGATCCCAGAAGGAGGAAACCACGCAGCACAAAATGTGTCGAATTGCGTTTTGGCACTCCTTTTGGTGTTGGATGGCGTTCTCGTCGTGGTGCTTTGATGTGTCTGACTCCTAGCGAAGCGTATCATGGATGGCAGTAGAAGTCGACTCGTCGAGGTGACATCCGAAAGGGACAGTCCAACCTGGCGTCTCCATTCCTTGCTCACGTTGGAGAGCTGGGCTAGTTCCACGTCGGAGGCGGCATTCCGAGCCAACCATTGGATGGCCACGGGAGGGACATTCATCGTTGAAGCGTCAGTCATAAGTTGGAAAATGTACGAAGGAAGACGTCGGATGATATGTTGTTGATGATGATGATGATCTTAGGAGTCGATCGATCGACGACGGCAGTCACGCACAGACAAAACCGAGACGTCAGGATGGGAGTTAGATAATTGAGTTCGTTTCCGTCGCCATTGGCAGAATCGTGAAGTTACAAATTTCCTCGAAATTGTGACACCCACTTAACTTGACTCAAGAGTATTCTGGTCAGCGTCTGCGACAAGAAAGGCTTGAAGTTGGGTTAGGGCGCTAGCCTTGGCAATAATGGACCTGCAACAGACGTTGATAAATCGTCGTTGTTGTCGGGAAGAGCCTTTTCTCTCGAAAGCGGGAGGGTTCTTCCTCCTAAATGCCAAAATGCACAGCGTTCGCCTTGTGTTGCCGTTTGTCTGCTGGATGCTCTTAGAGCAAAATGACGTAACAAAAATGACTGGTCTGTCGTCTGCATGCTGTCTGCAGCTGCGCACTATGCACTTTGTATGTGTTGTACGAGGTGCTGTCAAGAAGGTGCAAGTATTCCAGTATGCACTGTGAACTCTCCTTTCGTTCCATGAGAACTCGTGACGTTGGTATACGGTACCTGGTATACTAGCGTACACTATGTTTTTACATGTTCGAGCGGTAGAAATTGAAGGAGAGTGTAGTAGTTGTACTCATTACTCGTTAGAGCATACACTGTAATCAAAAATGATGCACAAGAGAACGGGCTAAGGTGTCATGACGATGGTCTCTTCGCTAAATTCATGGATTGCATTCCTATCATTATTCTTCATGCTCACCCATGACTGTGTCTTCGCATTAGCGTCAAACCTCAACTCCATGGAGAATAGAATTCACAAATTTGGTAGAAACAGACCAGAGGAAGAGTCTCGAGATGCCAAATACGCCAATCCCAATTCCACCATCCCAACCGCACGCGAGGCCGCAACCGCTGGGGTACAGCCACCCATCGACGCACCTGCTAGTTCCTACAAGCGAGCCTGGAATATGCATCGCGCTGCCATGCCATTATTGCATTTCGGAGACCGGTGCAAGCCGCCAGACTCGTCTCTGTCACTCATGTGCCTCTGGTGGAAGGCACTTGCGGCTAATGATCCACACTCGCCTGCCTATGATAGTTACCTCACCTACGATATGTTGCCGTACTTAACACGCTGGTTGGTCGGACCAACATTCTGCAAATGGTTTCGATTGCACCACGCGAACGTAGAAATTCGAACTGCATTCTTGGATCGAAGAGTCAAGCACATTGTCGAGGGCCTAGTCGCTAAAGAGGAGCAACCACAGCAAGAAAGCAGTCACAATGATAATGATCACCAAAATCGCCCCAAAATTCGACTGATCACTTTAGGGGGTGGGTACGACGCTCGGTCAATCAAATTTCGACAAGAAGGTTTGGTCGACCACGCTATTGAATTGGATTTGCCAAACGTTGTCGATGCCAAGCGAAAACTATTTAGTGCTCCACGGTTGCAACGAAGACGTCAACGACGACGTGATCCATCTCTGAAATTACAGTCTGTCTTGTTACTGCCCGACTTGTATCCAGTAGATTTGAATCAGCTGTCTGACGTGGAGGCCATCTTGACGGATCTTGTCGTGTCCCCCGACCACGAGATGTGGCATACCATTTTTTTATTCGAGGGCGTCATGATATATCTCAATGAGGGCGTTCCACACGGGCTGCTGAACGTGTGTCGCAATGTCTTGAGAAAGAATAATTCGTCTCGGGGATCATTGGTATTTGCAGATCGCTTGGAGCGCATACCCGGAGGCGACTACGACATTGCCCGACCTGTTCTTGCCGAGGCTGGTTGGCGGATCGTGGATTGGCAACCCAAACCAGGACTAGCTCGCCATATGGGAGTGGCAGAACCCATCGAGCCATAGCAGAATAACAAACACAGCGAACGACTGATGCACCGACTGGTAACGTGAGACATTTTTAGAATTTACCGGTCAACCAAGTCCTTCCCAACATGGTGAGCAAGATTAATCTCGACTGATCCGGATGTAATCGCTCATCAAACAAGTCGTATTCGACTTCTTTAAGCTTCTCTAGGTAGTGAATCGCGGGGACTGCAGTGATCATTGCGATGCGCCCCTTTATGGGAACGTCGAATTGCGTATCTCTGGCTCGAGCCAAGAACGTGGACGCTACATAGGCCATGTGCTGCACGGCCTCCCTGAGAACCTTTTCATTCTCAGCGCTGTACTGATAATCAGGATTGTGTCGCGCTGACAAGTAGTCCTGAAATTTTTGCATCGCCAACAACTCGGCAGGAATCGACATTTCGCCTTGAACGGCTCGATACGGTGCTGATCGAATTGCTGTTACCAACCCACAACCAACACCAACATTAGACGCCACTTCATCCGCTGCGTCCTCACGTACATCGCAGCACTCCAGTGTCAGATACAACAAACTGGAAGTGGAGTCCTCCGCGTACATGATTGCATTGTCCAATGTCGGTAATTGCTGCAAATCCATATCTGCTTCTCTAGCATCCAGCAATCGTTCTAAGAAGCGTCTTGTCAGATTTGATTCCTGCACCGCATGACCCAAGGCTCTCACCACAGGGTTTAGACCGTAGCTTGTCGAAATACTAGATAAAAATCCGCCCACTTGCCGCCGATCATTGTTCGCAGCGGGGGAATCGTCCTGACCGTCAGGGTAGAGGCTGTAAAGTGCCTCTCGCCACCACTGGAATCTCATTCGTTGACCTAAAGAGGAGCCTGCTTCCTCAGCGCCGCCCCCTCTCCGACGATCAGATCCATCTTTGATAGAAGCGAGCTCCGCATTGAACGCGCGGAGCGCAAAGTACTGCCTCCTGGAATTGGCCGGGAGGAGAAGGCCGCATACTTTGATTTGGAAGACAATAGAAACGTGAGAAGAGAAGAGGGTGACTCAGCTACGACTACTGCGATAGTACGAGTCGCACTTACGGTAACCCTCCCGGTCTCGCTGTTGAACTAGACTAACACAATGATCATGATCAGCCTTTCGTTGTCTGGGATCATTGTTTGAGGCAGAAAGATATCGAACCGTGAACCTCGTTATGCTCACCCTGTTTCTTTGGAGTCTCTGAATCATCTGCGCAGAAACCGAAAGATATGGCTGTATTGGTTGAAATGATCAATGCATAGGGTCAAACGAAATCTCGTCAACGCCTCGTTTCGTTTCAGGTTGGACGACCGCAGTCGCAGTCTATGATACACAATATCATATCATAACAAGATTCGTCACTGAGTCACAAAGGACGTAGGCAGGAGGCAGCAGTTATGCAAGGATAATAGTACTCTAGGTACTGTTGGAAGTATGACATATGCATATGCATATGCAATATGCATACGGATGTTCGATGTTTCATGTGTTTCCGTTGTTTCCAATTCTCATGCTACCAGTTAGTACAAGTACCTGGTACTTGTACTATGTTCCGCTACAACGGTAGACCGAGGTCAATTAGTATGATATACACGAGTAGTACTATGATACTGGACGGGTACGTGGATTCTCGTAGTAATGGTACAGTACCAGTATTCGGACTTCAATACCATGTACTGTTTTGGCACGCTACTGGAGTACTGGCTACATGTACAGTAACAGTTTGTGGGCGCGCAGTCGGAGTCGCTCTATCATGAAAATGAAATTGTTACCGGTACGTAGACGATATGCAGGGGTGTTTTGAATTAATGCAATCCGGCCGGCGCGCCAACTGACGCCTTAATTAGTTAATTAAGGCGCCAAATTCGGATCTCAAGAAGGCGAAGGGGTTATTAGGGGTTCGGAAACCTACCACCTACCATAGGTTTTAAGGGGTTACTGTAGCAAAATGCTACGGTACATTGCGACAGTACGTTGGTATCTCCAATCTCCATGGTACAGTGAGGATCTCGCACAGTAATACGATAGGTTAGTACTACTGTCATACAATGTTTCACACGTACGATTTCAGAATCGTACGGGAGTACTGACTTCTACTTACTACTGATACTGTGTACGGTATTTTTATCGTCAGAGGAGCAGCATGAGATTCGTAGGTAAAGGCGATGTGTAACTTTATTTGCAGTATAATTTATGGCGTCGATTTTATTAGAACGCTCGATCGGCTCGATTAGGGACATAGAAGGCCTCCCGTTGTCTACGGCCAGCAGGCGACCGAGTCATGTAGACTAAATGGAGTACTGCGAGTATACAGACATATATTGAATAAGCTCTTAAATAAAGCCTGGAAGTCCCGTGAGTGAATAATGTGTATCAAAATGGTGAATGTATATAAATATGAAAATGCCCGTAGATGCAAAAGTCCGACGTCGGAAATTTGGTGTAGTAAAACATCATAGCCAAAAGGTTAAACCTCAACAGCAATTATCAACGACATATACTTAAGAACTGGTCTCCTCCTAAATTTTGTGCAAACATATATATGCATGTGTTGGCCAGTTTTGTTTGTGCATCCTTCGTGCACTTCATCTATTTTGGATCCAACGTCAAACGTAATTAGTGAGCACGCGGATTCCAGGCGGGTGTTCGGGTGCACCTTCCCTCCGTTTCTGAAACGTCGCATGCTGCTAACCTCAGAAATTTGGCACCATCCATATGCGATTCGCATTTCTAGTTCACCATGTCATCTGTCAAGCCGAACGCGACCTTCAACTTCCCTTCGTTCCAACATATTGTCAAAAGCATTGGCATAGGCACGAACTTTGAGAATCCCACCGATGAAGAGCTCACGAAGGGACGTCACCATACATCGGACTTGTCAACAGAAAAATCGCTGCCAATACGGGAGTCCCCTTCCACACCCGCACAGAAGCGATCATTTGCTGATATCACAATGAAGATAACTGAGGTAGCAGAGGATTTATTTCTTTTTGGTTCAGGTCGATACCACGAGCGACCTGTCAAACGCAGACGTGTCGACAAGGAAACAGGTGACCCACAGAATCGATCTGCGCCACCGTTGCCTGACTTCCAACTTAGTGTAGAAGCAGTTTGGCATCAGGCGCAAGCCTCTTCCTCTCTATTCGACTGTGAAGACGACTGAAGGTTCACCAGATTGAGGTACGTGATATCTACTGAAAGCTCGGCGCGTTCAATGAACGCAAACAATGCAGTTCTCGTGGGTATCACTACCATTGCCGGTGCCATCGAGCACCGCATCTGTTGTTTCAGCGTCATTTGGGATGCGCATTCATCAGCAAGATATATTTGATGCAGCACGCTTCATGAACACAACATAGGTCTACCTCAATGTAACACAATCCCTTAAGCACCTACATTTTCGCACTTTCCCTTTCTGGCCTACTCCGTCTGATTCAACCTAGTGAAACATCCATTCAGAGAAGTCGCCAACAAACTGAGAAGGCAATGTTCCTCATCAATTCGACTCATGTCCTTGTCAGGCGAAACCCTCAGATTCATCCAAAGAGAAGGCACCACGATGCGATCATGAGCTTCATTATGCCAAAATGTCGACGCGAAAGTCCATCGCTTTCCAAAATGCTCGCCTACACGAGTCTTTTCAGACTCGTGCTCGATTCCAACCCGGTGTACAACAGTTGAGTCATGCCCCTATGGGCAAAAACTCTTTTAGTCTCCGAGATGGGGAAGTCCAAAACATCACAACTAGAGTGAAGACCTATCGCTTGGGAGAAGCGCCCGATACGACTTTTCGTACTGAAGTCTCTCCTCCAATTAAGGCGACAAGGATTCAACGTGCGAGTCACTTCGCACCCGTTCCCAAAGAGCTTCTTGCAGAGTATGGGGTCAGCAGCACGATGCCTGTCCCAGTCAAGCCGTTGTTTGCTTCAATCGAATGGTGCAGTCTCTCGTTCGTTTGAGAGCCTTGGGTAAGGCTTCTCGTGGGCACACCTCTTCCTCGATCCCATATCCCTTAGACCTTCACAAGACATCGGAGCCATCTCAGGAGACAACTCTTTGGTTGAGTCGCAGACACAGTAAATGACGATACCTGCAGGGAAAAGGCAATCGCTGATTCTCCTGAAACTGATCAAGGTCAACAACGGCACCGCTGGGAAGCCCTCAAATCCCGTGAAATTTAGTACCAGCGGGGAATCGGCCAGGAGGCGAACTTTGAGCCTACATCTTGTTGCATGCAGAACCTTAAGAATACGCGCCAGATATCGATGGCGTCTGGAACTTTCACAGAAAGCCAGGTCTTGGCTGACCCAGTTGTTTTGTATCCATGATCCTTCGACAAGGGTGTGAATGTTCGAGCACGATTCAATGTTTCCCACGTTAGGACACGCGACAGCTTGGTCTTGATACTTCGGCTCATCAAACGGTCGAGTTGCCGCTCGCCACGGAAGGAGGTATCCCTACTCTCCCGCTTGAACAAGGAGTAGTTGGCGATCCAAGCGAACGGCATCACAGGCCTATTGGGAAGTGAAAATTTTGGCCTGGGAACGCCTCGCTTCAGCCAGTATGTCACATCGTGGCAGCAGCATAATACATAAAAAATCATGCGTGCACCACCCATGATCACAAAGAACCAGCCTTTTTCAATTGTTACTTCAAAATAAAGTCATCATCCAAGAGTCGCAAGGGGTATAAACGTGTGAAACGCCAACGAGAACAACGAGAAGACACGCAAACGAGACCACGCAAAAATGATTGTCAGAAGATGGATTGATGTCATGACATGCTATCTTGCACGACATTGTGAAGCACAAGGGTGATGGCTTGGACCACACATAGCAAACGCGGACCCGCTTTATTCATAATGAAGTGTATCTCCGAGTCTGCGCGTCCATGTTTACATATCATATTTTCCAGTCAGCTCAACCGCCGATCGTGGACATACCGAAACACTTCAGATGGAACTTGAAAGACGTGAATGTCATTCGGCCAGGCATTTTCATCAAAATTACCGGACGCACTAGTCAAGTGGCGATCGAAGGTCAATGCACCAAACCTTCCCCAATGCGATTCGGGCAAAATGGAGAGTTCCAATTTCACATGCTGCCACTCCTGTTTCGCCAATACAGTCATATGCTTTCCCTTAATTTGAAAGGTACCCCACACAGCCGCACGGTCTGGTTCGCCGTGACGTAGGACCTTGAGGAGGCGTCGGATCATGTCGTGAGGTCCGGCATTCGTGAGTGCATATAAAACGCGCCCGTCTTCTAGAAAATAGATGTATCGGTAGTACACAGTTTCAAGGATGGCACCGACAGGAATTTCGCACCACATATCGCGTTGGATGGGCTTGACCTAGAGTGCACCTTGTGTGAGAGCGACAAGAAAGGTGGCACAAAAAAACGATCAAAAGAATGACGACGTACTTGAGCATATCTCATGACGTATAACCCCGTTCGAACACGTGGTCTCAAGTACAGCATGTTGCGATAACTTCCAAATCGTGTCACATTTAAGACGCGCCGTTTCGACTGATGCAAGTAGACACGCTCGCATAGTTTTCTGTAGACAGCTTCGGTACGGCACAAGTGTTTCCAATGTGGACTCACAAGCGCCAACGTGGCAAAGGAATCTACGGAGAGGAAGGAAAAGACGGCGTGTCCAAGTTCTTCGGGAAGACTGAGTATATATCCACCGACTCTTAACAACTCGTCTTGGGAGAGCGTGTCGTCGGGATTTGGTTCATCAGAAGATTCGGTCGCCGTTGGCACTTCATCCACAATTTCGTCTTCGTCAACTTGAACAGCCAGAGCTGCAGGTTTCACATCTTCGAGTTGTTCATTCTTGCTTACCATTCCCTCTATGTATGCTTCTTCATTGGGATACGCCTTTTTCTCCGCTTCCAATGCACGTCGTATGCTCATATATTCTTCGAATTCGCCAATTGTCTTGCATCCGTATGTGGAAGCCAAATCTTTACGCTCCATCCATGGCAGCATGTGCCAGATGTTGTATGTGAGCGCCCAATCATGATCATCTTTCGACCAAACTGCTTCTTCCTTGGTTTCGATTGGTATCGAAGCCGACCGGATGTTCTCATGGTTGCTCATGGTTGAGAATTGAAACGATGAGGTGGTGGGTTGGTTTTTCGTTTCGAGGTTTGTGTGCATTTTGCAGACTGCAGAGTGTGCAGTGTGCAGTGCCGTGCGTATTCTGGAGTCTGGAGTACCAGGTACAGTACCGTACGTCTCATCAGATCATGCTGCAGCCCTTGTACCAGGTTCTACAGAGAACAGAATTTTATGAATTGTTTCGTAGTACGTACTAGCGTAGTATGCATATCAAGTTTATGAGAGAATTCGTCGATGAGATTCAGCACAGGACATCTACTGTACAGTCTACGGTACGCTGTACTGTACCAGACTCCGATCTACTGAATGCAGGGTGTGCTGTGTGGGGTGTGCAGCATTCATATGCATGTCCAATGTACTGTACAAGCTGCAACCGAAGAATTATTTATTTATATGCATAGGATGCTCGATCGGCTCGATTACAGGGACAAACATGGGCTCTCGACTCTCGACTCCGAAGCAGTGCATGACATCGGGGCCCGTTGGCCGCAGCCGGCCGGAAACCGTGGGCCGGCCGTGATTTCGGGCGGCTGCGGTCCTCGTATTTAGGTCCCGGCCGGTTACGGCCGGAACGGAACTTTTTTCTCAGTGTAACGGCCGGTTGCGGTCCTTCCCAATCACGTGTCGGCCCATCACGGCTGACGGCCAGCACATTTGTTACTTGTCACGGTTGCGGTCGGCTGCGGTCCGCTCCTTTTCGTTGTCGGTCCGGGTCGGCTTTGGTTCGTTCCTTGTCAGTACGGGTCGGCTGCGGTCCAAAGAGCATTGGTAGTGATAAAATGTTGTAATTGTATTCATGCAAAAAGTATAATTGAACATCAGTGCCTCTAAAGAGGACCAGCCACAATGAACAAAGACAATTGTGGTCCTCCATTAAGGATGATGGATGCTTTGAGCTGCATTTGAATACATGCTTGTTTCTCTGTTGCTTGTAAAAGGAGTGTTAAGCGGTTGTGAAAGAAATGGTTCAGACAGGGTCTTATACCCTTGTATCAGTAACAGCAATAAAGCAAAGTGATTTTCCGTGAAACAATATCAGTATTGTGACAACAAGGACAAGAGTGACAACTGCTCAATGGGTCTTCATCATGCAGACTTACAAATACCTGTGTGTCTTGTCAGATGCATGGCAATGATTGAATAATAGGGCATTTTACATTGAATGTGATTCCTTGTGCTTCAAACTGGGGACAACTGCCGATTTGTTTTACCATGGGACAAAATTGCAGATTGTGACAAGGACAGGAGGAATGACAGCTGCACAACCAATGTTTGTCCTGCAGTGATACTAATGCCTGAGTGTCTTGTCTGATACATGACAATGATGCTATGACAAAATCTTATCTAATGAATGTGAATCCTTAGGCTTCAAACTGGGGACAAGGAACTGCCACTTGCATCACCTTGGAGTTGAATCAAAGCAAGTCTCTGACAAGGACAAGAGTGACAACTGCTCAATGGGTCTTCATCATGCAGACTTACAAATACCTGTGTGTCCTGTCAGATGCATGACAATGATTGTATCATAGGCCATTTTACATTGGATGTGATTCCTTGTGCTTCAAACTGGGGACAACTGCCGATTTGTTTTACAATAGGACAAAATTGCCAATTGTGTCAAGGACCGGAATGACTGCTGCTCAACCAATGTTTGTCCTGCAGTGATACCAATGCCTGAGTGTCTTGTCTGATACATGACAATGATGCTATGGCAGAACATTATTGAATGAATGTGAATCCTTAGGCTTCAAACTGGGGACAAGGAACTGCCACTTGCATCACCTTGGAGTTGAATCAAAATCTCTGACAAGGACAAGAGTGACAAATGCTCAATGGGTCTTCATCATGCAGACTTACAAATACCTGTGTGTCTTGTCAGATGCATGACAATGATTGTATCATAGGCCATTTTACATTGGATGTGATTCCTTGTGCATCAAACTGGGGACAACTCCTGATTTGTTTTACCATGGGACAAAATTGCCAATTGTGTCAAGGACAGGAATGACTGCTGCACAACCAATGTTTGTCCTGCAGTGATACCAATGCCTGAGTGTCTTGTCTGATACATGACAATGATGCTATGGCAGAACATCATCTAATGAATGTGAATCCTTAGGCTTCAAAATGGGGACAAGGAACTGCCACTTGCATCACCTTGGAGTTGAATCAAACTCTCTGAGAAGGACAAGAGTGACAACTGCTCAATGGGTCTTCATCATGCAGACTTACAAATACCTGTGTGTCTTATCAGATGCATGACAATGATGTATCACTGGGCATTTTACATTGGATGTGATTCCTTATGTTTCAAACTGGGGACAACTCCTGATTTGTTTTACAATGGGACGATATTGCCAATTGTGTCAAGGACAGGAATGACAGCTGCACAACCAATGTTTCTCCTGCAATGATACCAATGCCTGAGTGTCTTGTCTGATGCATGACAATGATGTTATGATTGAACATTTTCCAATGAATGTGATTCCTTAGGCTTCAAACTGGGGACAAGGAACTGCCACTTGCATCACCTTGGAGTTGAATCAAAATCTCTGAGAAGGACAAAAGTGACAACTGCTCAATGGGTCTTCATCATGCAGACTTACAAATACCAGTGTGTCTTGTCAGATGCATGACAATGATTGTATCATTGGGCATTTTACATTGGATGTGATTCCTTGTGCATCAAACTGGGGACAACTCCTGATTTGTTTTACCATGGGACAAAATTGCCAATTGTGTCAAGGACAGGAATGACTGCTGCACAACCAATGTTTGTCCTGCAGTGATACCAATGCCTGAGTGTCTTGTCTGATACATGACAATGATGCTATGGCAGAACATCATCTAATGAATGTGAATCCTTAGGCTTCAAAATGGGGACAAGGAACTGCCACTTGCATCACCTTGGAGTTGAATCAAACTCTCTGAGAAGGACAAGAGTGACAACTGCTCAATGGGTCTTCATCATGCAGACTTACAAATACCTGTGTGTCTTATCAGATGCATGACAATGATTGTATCACTGGGCATTTTACATTGGATGTGATTCCTTATGTTTCAAACTGGGGACAACTCCTGATTTGTTTTACAATGGGACGATATTGCCAATTGTGTCAAGGACAGGAATGACAGCTGCACAACCAATGTTTCTCCTGCAATGATACCAATGCCTGAGTGTCTTGTCTGATGCATGACAATGATGTTATGATTGAACATTTTCCAATGAATGTGATTCCTTAGGCTTCAAACTGGGGACAAGGAACTGCCACTTGCATCACCTTGGAGTTGAATCAAAATCTCTGAGAAGGACAAAAGTGACAACTGCTCAATGGGTCTTCATCATGCAGACTTACAAATACCAGTGTGTCTTGTCAGATGCATGACAATGATTGTATCATTGGGCATTTTACATTGGATGTGATTCCTTGTGCATCAAACTGGGGACAACTCCTGATTTGTTTTACCATGGGACAAAATTGCCAATTGTGTCAAGGACAGGAATGACTGCTGCACAACCAATGTTTGTCCTGCAGTGATACCAATGCCTGAGTGTCTTGTCTGATACATGACAATGATGCTATGGCAGAACATTATCTAATGAATGTGAATCCTTAGGCTTCAAAATGGGGACAAGGAACTGCCACTTGCATCACCTTGAGTTGAATCAAACTCTCTGAGAAGGACAAGAGTGACAACTGCTCAATGGGTCTTCATCATGCAGACTTACAAATACCTGTGTGTCTTATCAGATGCATGACAATGATTGTATCACTGGGCATTTTACATTGGATGTGATTCCTTATGTTTCAAACTGGGGACAACTCCTGATTTGTTTTACAATGGGACGATATTGCCAATTGTGTCAAGGACAGGAATGACAGCTGCACAACCAATGTTTCTCCTGCAGTGATACCAATGCCTGAGTGTCTTGTCTGATACATGACAATGATGCTATGACAGAACATCATCTAATGAATGTGATTCCTTAGGCTTCAAACTGGGGACAAGGAACTGCCACTTTGCATCACCTTGGAGTTGAATCAAAATCTCTGAGAAGGACAAGAGTGACGACTGCTCAATGGGTCTTCATCATGAAGACTTACAAATACCAGTGTGTCTTGTCAGATGCATGACAATGATTGTATCATAGGCCATTTTACATTGGATGTGATTCCTTGTGCTTCAAACTGGGGACAACTGCCGATTTGTTTTACCATGGGACGAAATTGCCAATTGTGACAAGGACAGGAATGACTGCTGCACAACCAATGTTTGTCATGCAGTGATACCAATTCCTGAGTGTCTTGTCTGATGCATGACACTGATGTTATGACAGAACATTTTCCAATGAATGTGATTCCTTAGGCTTCAAACTGGGGACAAGGAACTGCCACTTGCATCACCTTGGAGTTGAATCAAAATCTCTGACAAGGACAAGAGTGACGACTGCTCAATGGGTCTTCATCATGCAGACTTACAAATACCTGTGTGTCTTGTCAGATGCATGACAATGATTGTATCATAGGCCATTTTACATTGGATGTGATTCCTTGTGCTTCAAACTGGGGACAACTGCCGATTTGTTTTACCATGGGACGAAATTGCCAATTGTGACAAGGACAGGAATGACTGCTGCACAACCAATGTTTGTCATGCAGTGATACCAATTCCTGAGTGTCTTGTCTGATGCATGACACTGATGTTATGACAGAACATTTTCCAATGAATGTGATTCCTTAGGCTTCAAACTGGGGACAAGGAACTGCCACTTGCATCACCTTGGAGTTGAATCAAAATCTCTGACAAGGACAAGAGTGACAACTGCTCAATGGGTCTTCATCATGCAGACTTACAAATACCTGTGTGTCTTGTCAGATGCATGACAATGATTGTATCATAGGCCATTTTACATTGGATGTGATTCCTTGTGCTTCAAACTGGGGACAACCGCCGATTTGTTTTACCATGGGACAAAATTGCCAATTGTGTCAAGGACAGGAATGACTGCTGCTCAACCAATGTTTGTCCTGCAGTGATACCAATGCCTGAGTGTCTTGTCTGATGCATGACAATGATGTTATGACAGAACATTATCTAATGAATGTGAATCCTTAGGCTTCAAACTGGGGACAAGGAACTGCCACTTTGCATCACATTGGAGTTGAATCAAAATCTCTGACAAGGACAAGAGTGACAACTGCTCAATGGGTCTTCATCATGCAGACTTACAAATACCTGTGTGTCTTATCAGATGCATGACAATGATTGTATCACTGGGCATTTTACATTGGATGTGATTCCTTTTGCTTCAAAATGGGGACAACTCCTGATTTGTTTTACCATGGGACGATATTGCCAATAGTGTCAAGGACAGGAATGACAGCTGCACAACCAATGTTTCTCCTGCAATGATACCAATGCCTGAGTGTCTTGTCTGATGCATGACAATGATGTTATGATTGAACATTATCTAATGAATGTGAATCCTTAGGCTTCAAACTGGGGACAAGGAACTGCCACTTTACATCACCTTGGAGTTGAATCAATATCTCTGACAAGGACAAGAGTGACAACTGCTCAATGGGTCTTCATCATGCAGACTTACAAATACCTGTGTGTCTTGTCAGATGCATGACAATGATTGTATCATAGGCCATTTTACATTGGATGTGATTCCTTGTGCTTCAAACTGGGGACAACTGCCAATTTGTTTTACCATGGGACAAAATTGCCAATTGTGACAAGGACCGGAATGACTGCTGCACAACCAATGTTTGTCCTGCAGTGATACCAATGCCTGAGTGTCTTGTTGTCTGATACATGACAATGATGCTATGACAGAACATTTTCCTATGAATTGGATTCCTTAGGCTTCAAACTGGGGCCAAGGAACTGCCACTTTACATCACCTTGGAGTTGAATCAATATCTCTGACAAGGGCAAGAGTGACAACTGCTCAATGGGTCTTCATCATGCAGACTTACTCAAAACAGCCTTCATAAACCATGACAAGTGAAGTTTGTAAGTTCAAACTGTTGCATCTTGCAACCCCCTTAACCCTTATCGCTAATCAATTATTCACTTTTTACAATTGCGTGAAAGAAGTTTTGTTATCCAGCTGTTTTAAAACAGCGTGTTTTAAGCACCAATTATACATATGCATCCATAGCCGTGACATGTTTCTGTGATTGCCCTTTCTTTGCAGCAGCTGCCTCTTGTGCCACTTCAATCAAATTTTCCTCTTCTCCTGTTTCTTTTCTGTTTTTCTTTACAGCACGTTTCTTTTGTATAGTACCCCCAGCAGCAATTTTGTACTTGCCTTCCTTTTCCTGGCATCTGCCTTTGGTTTCTCTGTTGCCTCTGTACCCGCTGCTGCTACCGCTGCCATTGCCACAGCCACAGCCACTGCCACTGCATCTTTGCAAGGTTTTGTCCGAGTTGCAACTCCAGTCGTGAGGAATTAAACAACTATGAGTACCCACAGTGTTACCAAAGAATCTAAAATAACATTCAAAACAGTAGGAATAACATGTGAATATACTGCTGTTTTCAGAGTACTAGTATTTTTGATGTATGGCCTCAATATTTGAAGTAAGGGATCATCGATGATAATGTTACTTTAGTAACGTTAATGCTCTTCTATACTGTACTACAAGGATATCTGCTTGTCCAGTGTCCAGCAGTGATTGACAAAATACTGCAATTACCTCTCATTAATGTTGTCGTTCTACTGGAACTTGTGTTCATAAATATGGTAACAGGTAGCGTGGTAACATGCGTCATCAACACATTCCAAATATATGCATATTTCTCATGCCAATATTAATGAAATATGAAGTCAAACAATCTCCTAATATTCCTATTGGGCGTTGCTGCAAGTTGAAGATATCCAAAAAATCATAAAATCCTGTAGTAAAGGTGACGTATGCCCCGACACTCAGCTCTCTAGTAGTATCATAGTGTTGGTTCTTGTTGACTATTGCCACAAAGCGATCCTTTTCTTTTTTCTTTTATTGCTTTCAATGTCTCATATTGTGCACCAGGAATTGACAGGGCAATCGTTGTCGGAGTTTAAACAGTTAATTGCAACATCTCTGAGTCAATCGGATCAGCAATTTCGAATACTGCAGTACAACAAGACCACCAAGCCTTCGTCTCTACCACTCTGGAAAAGGTTCGGTCCAGTGTGTGTTACTGAAAACAACAAGCCAGTTGTTTTCATTCAATGTGTTGGGGATGATACATCCGCAACAAGTACAACAGCACAAAGGAAATCAACCTTTGTTGCGTGCCATGAGTGTGAGACACTGTATGTGTACAGTTCTCAAACGGGCACATCAGCTTTAAACAAGCATAAGTGTCGTGTCTTGGATATTGCACCTGGCGGTTCTCATAGCATGATAAATTTTGCGAAGGCAACTGTTCAGCCAAATGGTGGACAGAAACAACTAATCTCAAGATCATTAGGGGACATGTGTGCATTGGACATCCGCCCATTCTCGATTGTCTCTGGAAAGGGATTTCGCTCACTTCTGCAGAATGTACTTGACATTGGAGTATCCTCAAAGAATCCAATGCGAGTTGAAGATCTGCTGCCCGATCAAGTCACTGTCAAGAGATCATTGACAACGAGATGTGCATTGACAAGAGACATTCTTAAGTCCATCATCCAAAGCCATTTCAAGTGCGGTCTTTGGGCAGCATTCACACTGGACATTTGGACTGATGATAATCATCAGCAGTCCTTCTTGTCGGTCACAATCCACTTCATTGATGATTTGTGGTGTCTTCATGACCGCACCCTTCAGGTAAATGCATTCCCAAATGTTAGCCATACTGGTGCAGCGATTCTTAACGAGTTCAACTTGGTTGTTGAACCATATCGCTCATTTGAAACCAGTGGTGTCACAGGGAAGGCCTCAGACGAGCAACTAATTGTTGTTACAGACTCTGCATCCAACAACCACTCCGGCGATGGCCTGCCAAGCCAGTATGTGTGGGTTCCTTGCTCGGATCATAAGATTGGAACTGTGATAAACACAGTTTTGGCCAAGAAAACCATGACAATTGATGGAAAGAAATCTGCGCCATTTTATGAATTTCAGGACAGAGCTTCTGAAGTCTTCGAGATGATCACACATTGCAAAGAGCTAGTTGCCTATTGCAAGAAGTCAGGCTTGAACAGTATGCTTGCCCCTAAGCTTAAGCAGGAGATTGCAACCCGCTGGTATGGGCTACTTACAATGCTCGACTCTATACGAATACAGTTCCAAGAATGTCGAAAGCTTTTGCTCCAGAAAGGTGCAAGAAGAGAGAAGAAGATTGATGTTGTTGATTTTCAACTGTTGGTGGAGATTGTCCGATTGCTAAGCCTTTTCAAATCAGCAACATTGGCATTGGAATGCTTCAAAACACCTACTATTCATCTTGTTCCATTCTGGCGGAATCGATTGTTACAGCATTGTGAAGCTGTAACGGTTGCCATTGAGATAAAGGATTCCAATGGAAATGTCACCGAGACAATTCAACCAGATTCAGAGGATGTCATTTCAATCAAGGTTCTCCTTCAAAACCAGATCAAAAGCAAATGGTCTATCTGCAGACACCATGTCATTGCCGCAATGCTTGACCCTCGACAAAAGTCCAGGCTACATCTATTGGGAGTGCGAAAGAGTGATATTGAGGAAGCCAAGGCTGAGCTCATGCGATTGACCAAGATCTTTGCTGCATTTATAAAGGATCCTGCGGAGAAGGAGAAATTCCCGACAAGTTCTTTGCGACGACCATCCCGTCCTCTCAAACGCCCCAAGCTTGCCATCCGAACTTCATCGACGGCAACAACTTTAGCTAGCTCATCAGACGAGGATGAGGATGAAGACCATTCTCCTCCTCAGATCGACACCACACTCAGAGCTTCTCGAGAACTGTCAGAGTACTTTGCCCTTAAGCTAGGCAAAGCTGTCAAGGTGGATCTTGAGAGTGCACCGGGACGATTGCTGGCTTGGTGGTCAACCAATAGCGCGAGCTTTCCCTCACTGGCACTTGTCGCAAGATCAATACTGTGTATTCCGGCCTCCAGCTCCAAATCTGAGTGTAACTTTTCAGATGCAGGCAACACACTGACGGCAAAACGCAATGGCTTGAAAGCTTCCACCCTCGACATCCTGCTCTTCATGCGTTCAAATCTTGACCTTTAACTTCTACATAGTACGGTAGATGTACCTGCAGAAACTAGCTCCTCGGAAAGAGCTCCTTTTTGAAAGTATTTCTCCTTTTCAACCCTCTTCCAATCCATGCTGCGCTTCATGTTCCAAGTTCCAAAAATTGTAGCTTCATTTGGTTTCGTATTTTGTTCTCAAGGCAAACGTAACAGCAGGGAAGGTATGTGGTATGTGACCGTTTGTAGCAGGCTTTTGCTCGGACTCCGGATTAGTACACCGAGTACAGTTACAGTACACGGTGTACGTTGTACATGTATCGCCGCAACTTCTAAACCGATCGAGTGACTTTCTTGACTCGACGAGCAAAAGTTGAGATGATTGATGATGATTTGGATCCGCATGAAGAGCACGATACGATTTTGCTACCAGTTGCGAATTCCAAATTCGACGTGTCACCTCACAACTTAAACTCGTGTTGATATCTGATATCTTTACACTGACATCTTACGTAGGACGTATTACAACTGTCAGCTGTCTGTTCAATGTGCATATGACATACTACTACCGGTAGTTGAAGGTACTGTAGAAGGCACTTATATGTACCCCTACTACATACTACATGTACACAAATCAAACATCATATCTGTACTCACCTACGCGACTGTATGGCGATGGGCTGATGGGCGTAAACGTTTGCTCAAGGTCTGTTGAATGATAGTACTAACCATTGGTAGCACCGCAAGGAGTACTGTACTGTACTATGTACTATGTACTGTACTACACTTGCACTACCGGTGGTAGGTGTACTGTGCACTGTGTCGGACAGTACGGTCAACGGCCAGGTACGGTCATGCACAGTGCGATGGCGGCCGGCTACGGGCAGGCATACTTCGAATGCGGGCCGAGTACGGGTATGGACTGTTGGTGTGCGCACGGGTACGGCCGGCCCACACTGAGTGGCGTACGGCCGGCTGCGGCCAACAGAGGCTGGGGAAAATCGGCCGGCTGCGGCTGCGGGTATCGTTTTCATATCAAATGTCATGCACTGCTCCGAAGTATTTCGAAGTACGAGCATTATTGAATACTCCAGTAATGTACAATGTACGATACTATATAGTAGTACTACGTACGGTAGAGTGTCTCTCCAAAATCTCGGAACTTCGAGCTTCGAAATTATTCGTCTGTCCATGACACTTGCAGATAAATGCACATGTCATACAGCTCAGGCAGGTTCCTTTCGCCTCCGTAAAACTCATTTTCCTCGCCTTTCGCCTTGTGCTACTAGAGTGATCAATTTTACCATGGAGTGCGACAGCAAACGCATCCACCGGGTGCATCTGTACAAAGCCAAGCTAGCAGCTGGGATTGGCAAAAGACGGTTCCGCCTTTATCATGTTGTCTTTTTGTTATGCTACGTCTATCAAGTGATCTATGTCATTTCGACAATCGGGCAGCCTTATCAATTATTTCTCGAAAAAGCGGATCGAGAAGGATTTCAAGGTTCGTAAATACGCAAATTGTCATTGGTGAATACCGAAAATCTGTACCTCGGATAAGAATCGATAAAGGATATATGATCAAGTGCATTGCCAACTTCTTATGACATAGAAGGTTCTCACCCTGCATCTCTCTGCTTTCGTTCTCTCTGCCCTTGCTCATATCTTCCGGTATGTTGCATGATAGTCATGGAAGGTCAGACAAAAATGAGAGCCGAACTGGAACACTCTCTTGGCGACATCAATGATCCTGATCGCCCGGCGAATAAGATGGGCTTTTTCGACTGGATGGATATGGATTTGGAAGAACACGCTGCTCGCAAGAAACGTGAGAAGGAACGCAATGTTCTGGATTCCCTGCCTAAGCACATGCGTGTGCCTAGTCGATATGCAACGTCCTTCTTTCCAACGTTGTTGTTAGGCATATTGGTTACGCTTCATGCGTTGGTGTTGCTTTTGCAGCACTGGTCGGTGGCCTTTCATACATGGATTAACTATCAAGAAGTAAAGGCGGAAAACATCACTCTGCCAGATGACATGTTGGAACTCAACCTTGACGCAGAAGAACACCAAAAGGAAGGAAAAGAAGTTGATCATTCAATTTCGGACATTCCGAATGCCTTGCCAACTCACGCCCGTGTTATTCCTGCCAAGGGCCCCCACGTCCTGGTGCCCCTTGTCTATTTTCCTATCTTGGGTATAACGTTCGAGTATCATCGTCGTCGCTATGTGTTGGATATGGAAGAACATAGTTGGACCAAGATTCGTTGTCGGACTGACATCCCGCTGCCGTTTTGGGATTCGTGGAAGGGCTTTAAAGACGACGCTCAAATCCTTTTAACAAAGCTTCGTTATGGTCCTAATGCCTTTGAAATCAAACAGCCTACCTTTGGTGAAATGTACAAGAAACAACTCCTCGGCCCTTTTACTGTTTTCCAACTATTTTGCATCATTCTCTGGATGCTCGATGACTACTGGCAGTATTCTGCATTCACGTTGTTTATGGTGTTCACGTTCGAAGCGACAGTTGTCTTTTCGAGACTCAAATCGTTACAGGCCCTCCGGGGCATGGGAAATAAAATCCGACCTGTGTGGGTGCATCGTGTCCGGAGATGGGTGCAAATTGAGTCGACAGATTTGTTACCTGGTGATTTAATGTCCTTGACCAGAATCAAACCGCATTATGCTAAAAGTGATGGTAATAAGCGCGGAATGATTGAAGATGAAGGGGGCGACGTGGTGCCGGCAGATCTTCTTCTTTTGAGAGGTAGTACGGTCGTTAACGAAGCAAGCTTGACTGGAGAGTCTGTACCACAGATGAAAGAGGGGCTTGTGGAATTAGTTGAGGGCGATGTGCTCGCAATGAAGACAGCCCACAAATCTCATATTATGTACGCCGGGACCAAAATGCTGCAGTGCAAGGCGACCTCGGAAGTCGATCGTTACTCATCCATTCCGTCTCCCCCAGACGGCGGAGCCCTTGCCTTTTGTCTACGCACGGGCTTCTCTTCAGCGCAAGGGAAGCTCGTTCGTATGATTGAAGGATCTCAAGAAAAGGTTAAGGGTCATGAAAGGGAAACGGGACTTTTGTTGCTCCTTCTGTTTTTCTTCGCTGTTGCAAGTTCGTCGTACGTTCTGCATCATGGCATGAAAAACGATAAGCGCAGCAAGTATGAACTACTTTTGCATTGCATCATGATCGTTACATCAGTCATTCCTCCCGAGCTTCCGATGCAAATGGCGCTGGCAGTAAACAACTCGTTGATGACGCTGATGAAGATGGGTATTTTCTGCACTGAGCCGTTCAAAGTCCCCATTGCTGGCAAATTGAACTCCTGTTTGTTTGACAAGACAGGTACGCTGACGACGGATGAGCTTGTCGCTGTCGGAGTGTGCGAACCAGCCAATCTCCAGAAGAAAGGCAGCGCAGACGATTCGCTGTTGACCCCTATGTTCAAACTTGGCGGGGAAGCGGCCCTCGTCCTGGCAGGGTGTCATTCTTTGGTTTTTATTGATGACGAGACAACCGGTGATCCATTGGAAAGCGCATCATTGAAGTCGCTGCGCTGGACATTATCCCCCACCAGCGGAAATGTAGTGCCCATGGTAGCGACTGAGAAGAAGAAAGGAGGAGTGTCCATTGACATCAAGGGAAGCGGCGCGATCGACGAGCTCGAGATTCTAACTCGGCACCATTTTAGTTCGAAATTACAGTGCATGAGTTGCGTTGTACGGTCGTCCTCGCGCAAGGCCTTCGCTGTCGCCAAGGGATCTCCCGAGGCTATTGGGAATATGTTGACAAATAAGCCAACCGGCTACGATGAAAAAGCCAAGTACCTTGCCAAGGAGGGATATCGTGTTATTGCACTCGCTTGCAAGCCGCTAAACAGCAACAGTGACGTCGATGCAGCGAAGGACAGTCGTGCCGCATGTGAACAAAAACTCACCTTTGCAGGATTCATCGCATTTACCTGCCGTGTCCGCAAGGATACCGCGAATGTGCTTAAACGACTGAAGGAAGGTGGTATGAGTATTGCAATGGTTACTGGCGATGCCATCCTCACGGCGATTCATGTTGCCAAGGAGGTTCGTATTTGCGAGCCGATTGCGGGCGATGATGGCGAGGAGGAATTGTTCGAAGTGGAGAAGAACGAGGAACTCCGCAAGTTACTAGAATCGAAACGGTCACTGAAAGCTGCTGCAAAACAAAGTGCTTTGCAGTTCAAGCCGATTCTCATTCTAGAACAGAAGAACGGCTCCATGTTCTGGGCGAGCTATGATGATGAATCAAAAGTGGCAGATTTTTCAGCAAGCGAGATTCCTGAACTCTCAAGGAAATACGACCTCGCCACTACCGGCAAGTCACTTGCTGCAGCATTTGAATATGACGAGGGCACTCGATCGCAACTTGAGTACTTCAAGGTGTTCGCTCGAATGACCCCTGATGCCAAGGAAACTGTAATTGAGTGCCTTCACTCTGTCGGAAAACTCTGTTTGATGTGCGGTGATGGCGCAAACGATGTCGGCGCTCTCAAGCAAGCAGATGTTGGTGTCGCCCTGCTCACTGGATTTGGAGATCTGAACGTTGATAGAGGAGAGGAAGTCGTTAAGAAGAAGGTAGAGGAGAAAAAGGACAACCAAGTGATGGCCATTGTCAGCGAGGAACATCTTGAAGCCATGCGATCACTCCCAAAGATGCTCCTCAAGGCCAAGATTCGTCAGATGGGCGCTGATCCAGACAAGTACCCTGAATTGTCAGAGAAAGCAGATCTTCTCAAATTGTACGAGATCAAGGCTCGTGAAAGTTTCATAAAACGCAATGAACAGAAGAAAGCTCTGGCTGATGCCCAAATGTCGAAAGCAGAGCTTCAGGCCAAGGCACGTGCAGACACGGCGGAGAAGCAACGAAGGATGCTTGCTCGTGTCGCAGAGCTGGAGGCTCAAGGTGAGCAATGGGCTACCTTCAAGGCCATGAAAGAATTCTACCAGGAGGAAGCCAACAATGTTAAGGCCAAGCAGCGACAATTCGGCACTGTGGAAGGATCCGCTGCCGCTATGGCAAGCCAATTCGAAGACATGGAGTCTGGTGAACTACCGATGGTCAAGCTTGGCGATGCGAGCGTTGCTGCCCCCTTCACCAGCAAAATGCCAAGCATTCGTAGTTGTGTGGACATCGTACGTCAGGGGCGCTGTACGCTGGTATCAAGTATTCAGATGTACCAGATCCTCGCTCTCAATTGTCTCATCAGCTCATACTCCTTGTCGGTGCTCTACCTGGATGGCGTTAAGTATGGCGATACACAAATGACAGCAATGGGAATGCTGGGATCCATTTCGTTTATGTCTGTCTCCAGATCAAAACCCCTGGACAAGTTGTCCAAGGTTCGACCTCTGACGTCAATTTTTCATCCTGCCCTGTTTATCAGTCTTCTCGGGCAGTTCTCGATTCACTTGGCTGTCATGATGCTTGCCACACAAAGTGCAAAACAGCACCTTCCTCCTGGATACGAACCCGACCTTGATGGAATCTTCAAACCTGGTATTCTCAACACAGTTGTCTTTCTCGTGAGCAACGTGCAGCAAGTGTGTGTGTTCGTCGTTAACCTCCAAGGCAGACCGTTCATGACTGGACTTACGGAGAATCGCCCTCTGTTGTGGAGTTTGTTGGGTACTTTTATCTTAACATTTATGTTTGCAACCGAGTCTGCTCCTGGTCTGAACAAGTACTTCCAGTTGGTACCGTTTCCCGACGACAAGTTCAGAGACTATGTTCTCACCTTGCTTGTGATTGATGTCTGTGCCACCTTTATACTCGACCGAGTCCTTAAATTCATCTTCTGTCCGAAGATTCTCTTTGCGAGTGTGGAAGGGACTACTCTCAAGGACGTTTTTGGTCTCTCGCGCACTATCCTTGTCATGGGGTTTCTCATGTACTCCTTTCTCGGAAACGATCAGACATGGGAAGGTCTGATGCTTCAAGAGGGTCGGTTCGAGGAGCTTGGTTTGAATGGCACCAACATTACGAATAGCACGAACGGAACTATTGCGGAAGCGCTCGTGGATGTCGTCAAAGGTGCAGCAGAATGTGTTGGCGAAGCCTGTTTGGCAACAGCGGTTGATGGATCCGTAGATGAATTTTGAACGTGCACAATAGAATAACTTCTTAATCCGAGTAGAAAGCGAACGATAGAGCAAGTTTTTAATTCCCAATCGTATGATCTAGTATAGCTTTCCACGGCGAGAATAGAGCTTCGACACGAAGCATGCCGGCCATGCATCCGAATGCGCACAACGCCCCTCGATTTTGATCCGTTCCGACAGGGACGAGAAATCCATCACTTTTGGATGCCTGTTCCGACAGGGACGAGAAATCCATCACTTTTGGATGCCTGCAGCCGTCACGGATCAGTCGAATCCTTCTAGTTCGTGACGTCGTCCATGGAATGGTGAAGGGCGACAAAGGTTCTGCTGACGAGTTGCACTTCTGGTATACCCCTCTAAAGCACGGCTGGAGAACAGTCCACCATTGAGACTGTCCGTGCCAACCAGAGGACGAAGACGTTGAGCACCAGAATGCTCGGACGCGGTAAGGCAAATGGATGACCATACGGGAAAGTGGTACATCAGACCTTGCAATCCGACTATAAGAATGCAACACACTGGGTGACATATCGGCTGCGCCTGCAACGCGATAGCTACAGCCATCCTTTATTTTGGAGTTACAAGTGCTTATAATAGACCACTAATGCAAACAAAACTAGTAGGAGACAGAACAACAGTCACCCGTATTCCGCACAAACGTAGTTCCATACATTGCACGATAGAACAATAGACGTACTTTTGGTTGGCTTACCGAGTGGGAGTCTCACCGTGCCAATTCCTTTGTAGCTGAAGACGGTAGTCACTTGTACAGAGTAAAAAAAGGAGAAAAGTGCTAAGGCTATTCCAGTGATCAATTTGTATTCGTGAACTTACGTGTAAATGCTCTTGATTCTGATCAGTCAGATGAACTTTGATTCATGGACGTGGAGTTACTTGCAACTATTTCTCTTTGATTTTCCCTTGAAGAACTAAGAGAAGGCCGCACAAGCATGTAACGAAAAAAGTTCACTCTTCGACGTTTCCCACGATGGACTTACTCAAGCGTTTCCCATAGTCAAATGCCGATTGCCAGGTAGCTAGGCCCCGACCAATGCCTTTCGCAAAAGTTTCTGGTATCGATCCAACGATGCCCGGCGCTCTTCCATACACAGTTCATTCGGGCCATCTTCTCCTGAATCAAAGACGAGAGTGAGTCCACCCTTGATAGTTTTCTTCTGCGGGGCAGATAACGAGACTGCAAAAGGCTTCGTGTCAATCACAACAGCAGAAGCTGCGTTGTTGTTGGGCATGGATATGTTGGTCCCAAACTAGAAGCAACCGGAATTGTGTCAGACAGAAGCTTCGGTTGCGGAATTACCTGGGGCGGTGGTGGAGGTGGGATGACATTCGGTGGAGGTGGAGGTGCACCAAATGGTGGAGGTGGCAGTCCTGTCAGAGGATACCCAGGCGGGAACCCTGGGGGCAATGGAGGAGGAGGTGGCGGTGGAAGCATATCTTGTGGTTCCTGCGTCAAACAGTCGTCGTCGAGCGGAAAGTTATTGTAGCCATGGCTGCCACCAAAGCAAACGCACCCCGACAAGCACAATCCATGGCCTTTTCCCTAGTACTTCCGCGACCCCAAGCTAAATCTGTACCCGCAACTCGAACAGAAAAGATGAACGGTTTCTCGGGGGTCGTACCTTTGAAAGTTCGCACATAAGATGCGTCAAGCATGCGATGAGATTTGGTGTATTTGAGGAAAGCATCCATAGCTTCATAATGCTTTTCCGGGCGATACTTCTTGACAAGGTACTTCTCTTCAGCCTTCGGCTTTTTGCTCTCAATAGATGGAACTACATCCCCACTGATGGAGTCGCTGGCTAGGGCAGAGCTATTTCGTTTCTTTCGTCCCATGGTCAAGCGACTGAAGTCGTCTCCAAATTTCTTCTTTCTTAGACGATCGGTTGGGTGTTGGGCGTTGCGTTGCGTTGCGTTGCGTTGCGTTGAGGTGGCCACGCGACGGACCAGTATGATACCACGCATCCTTCCGGAACGCACACTCGCACTTCCTACTAGTAGTACCGTGTAGACACTGTCCCATGGTTTTTGCCTATAGGAGGACAATGGGGAGTCGAAAGTGGAATCGTTGAATCGCATAGCCACATAAACGCATAAATCTCAATCCCTAATGTAGATTAGGAGGCTTCCACAATCGCTCGATCTTCGGAACAAAAATTATTGCCTTCACTTTTGTCGCAGGCACCTTTCGTCTTCTCGTTTCGACTCCATCTATCTACCATGTCATCAAAACATCGTCTCACCAGATCGTTTCGCACACTCTCTGCCTTGTTGTATGCTGTAAGTGAAGTTAATCTTGATTTTACGTTCAATGTCAGCCATGTGGACGTGTATTAAAGAAGGAGGTAAATCCTTGAAACTTGGTGGCGTGATTTTTCGGCGGGGTACATGTGGTTGACGGGCGCGCGTTTTTGTATACGGTCTCGTATACATGTATAAATTCTCACTTAGCAATGATGCGTTGAGTTTGTTCCCTTCCCAAAGGATGCGAAAGATTTAGCCATGTTGACATCGAATTTCAACCGCAACGGATCCATGTCGGAAATGCGTGTCGTACTGGCGTTGATGTCGGAAATGATGGCTGATTGATTTTGCGCGACTTTCGTTCTCACTCAAGATGCTGCTTCTCCTTCAAACAGATCAACCTTGCAGTGTCTATTCATTTTGCTTCCAAGGCTGTCTACCTTGACATTCTTGTCGGTATCTTGACGGCACTCATGTGCATTGTGATGCTCTTTGTTGCCATTGAGGCCCCTGCTCTGGTTGTGACTCGTCTTGAGAATTCCAAATTTGGAGAGGTTCTCTTCACCTTCCGTGGAAGGTACATGGTGGATTTGATGATTGCTCTCTTCTTGTTTGCAATGGGCGTCTGGGGTATCGTCATGGCGTCGATTACTCTGGTCCTGATCTTTGGAATTCGCTTCTTGGGAGTCAAGCAGCCAGATGCGTTCAATGAAATCTTTCGCCAGTCAGAGATGGAAGCTGACTATGCTTTGGACGAAGCTGGAGCCCCATAAGTCGCCTTTTGAGCAGTTCTGTATGTGGCTAATCGATACAGCTTTGACGATTTTCCGCGGATGCCATGTTTGTTGCGTTCTGAATCCTGGGCTTTGTCCGTAGTTGAATTGGCCTTAGTAGTTGCACCATGTTTTATAGATGATATCAATGTCTACAAGTCTACATTATTGAGAAGCGAGAAAGAAAGTAGACACGTTATGTTCATGTTTCGTCATTGTGGTCACAGAGACTCCTCGCTCCACTTTATAGGGAAGTCGTCGTTCTGCATAGGAACTCGGGCATCCTCTTGATTCAAATGAGCGTGAAAGTTTGTCTTCGTCCCACGCTTCCTTTTAACTTCTTGCAGCTTGATGTAGTTTGCCTTCTGAATCTCTGCAGTTGTATCGTCCTTTATTACTCGAGTCATGGGGTCGCGTTCGCCCACAACATTCTTTCCCCATGCATATGGAATGCGCACCACGGCGTTTCCACGCTCGTCCTGTTCTGTTATCTTTTCAGCAATCGCACGGTACGTGGTCGGTGACGCAGTGTGCAATTTCTCCAGGACAATGAACCCTACCTGACCATGCGCCTTTGCCTTATGGAAGTACTTGAGTGCCAACGTATCGCGTCTGGTACCATGCGGTATAGTTGACCCCAGAACATGTAAAAACGCTGCATAGGTTAAGAAGTTAGGTCGATCGTGGCCGTAAACACGCAATTCCTCCATCACAAGGAGGGCAATGGACAGAGCACTCTCCCTTTCCAATTTGTCCACTGGCAATGCGCATGCGTTCAAAACAGCGGTATACGCCACCACATTAGGTTTCAGTTCCGGCTTCTTGCTTCGCTCGTAGAGATCTCTCATATGACATAGTATCTCATACGCCCGTCGACTCTTGAAGCGTTCTTCCGAATGACTCCACGCATGGATAGCCGCGACATAACAATGACAATTGGGAGCCAGATAGGCCTTGCCCATGCGCGATTCCATGGTCATGAAATCCAAAACTTCTTCTGCCTTTTGCGGCGTCCCCGATAATCTCGTCCGTGACCACGCTGCAATGAGCGATTGGTAGGAACACACGTCCGGGCGACATTCATCGTGCCCCATGTATTCTTGTCGATGAATCATGCGAGCAATGATGCGTTCCACCTGAATTGCCTTATCCCGCCGTTGCGAATGGACGTGTGCCAACAATACAGCATTGTACGTGATTGTATTGGGTCGGAGACCCTCGCGTTCCATATACTCCAAAATGGCTGTGGCGCGCTGTGCGGCATCGGGGAGGCGACATTTGGCCCATGCCAGGCAGAGGGAGGACAACGAGATCACGTCGGGGACCAACGTGGATAGTTCTGTATGAGAGGTGCGCAAATCTTGCATTTGTTTGAAAAGCTTTTGAATCTGTTGCGGAGCATCGGTCCTCCGACTTTTGGTCCATGCATCCATGGCAATATTAAATAAGCGAACTTCCAATTTGGCATGTGGATTTCCAGCAGTATATTCTTGAACATAACGATCCAGTAAGAATTGTGCTTTAGCGGCCCCCAGTGAGGATCGTTTCCGAGCCCATCGAGTAATGACAGGGGGTATTTGGTCCAATAAGTGTTGCGGGAGTGTACCAACGACATCGCATAGTTGGATGTCTTGTTCAATTTGCAGTTCCCAAGGAGCGCGGCTTCCCTCTTGAGTATGTAGCTGACCTTCACCTTTGCAAAAGTGAAGAATCTTTTTGTTCTTTGGGGTCACTATTGTGACGACATTTGTTGGATGTGACGGTGGTGTCGTCGTTGAAAACGCCTGGACGCCAAAGTAGCCCGAGGGTGAGCGGCTGATGAGGCCCAACCGTGCGTGCATCAATAGAACGAAGATTGAGAACCTCATGATCAGGGTTGGACGATCGTACTCAATGGCAGTTCTGTGCCAGGATATTCGTTAGTTGTTCGACGAGTTGTTGGTCAGGGTGCAAGTGCTGTGACAGGCGGTTCTGGTACGCCGGAGTACTCCTCCACTCCAGAGTCCAGAGTAGTGCAGTCGGAGCAAGGAATTGCTACACGATTGCTGTGTTTGTTGATTGGTTGTCTCGGATAAGCTATGTTCCTCGCACCACTAGATGAAGAAACCCGACGTGTGATGGTGATGAGATGAACATGGACATTCGGAAGTTCATTTATCTCAAGACACACGACACACACGTATTTCGCCATAGATAATTGGTGCGTCAAAGAAGTATGGAAGTGGATGCGTACTTGTACTCGGGACTCGGGAGTGCGCCAGTCCCGAGTCCCGAGTGCTTGCTACAGTTGTACTGTTGTACTAGCAGGCTTTGTTTGTATGAGAATCTGTCGATAGTTTTATTAATCATCCATTGATTTCCTGGTGACTCGTACCTTTCCTTTTCGCTCGGCTGTGCTTCTTATACATTTCCTTCCCTCGCTTTCTGGTCAATCGATTTTTGGTGATCCACTTGTGATCATCATTTCACGATATAAAACAATACGACTAAAGTTGGACTACTGGTAGAAGTACTCAGCCGTCGGTGAGATAGGCCTACACTTACTTTATCATTCTCCAAGTTCCAAGTGCTTGGTTTAACATATGAGCAGCAACCATGACAATCATCAACGATTGGTGTCCCTCCTGCGATGAATCCTGTCAGGACCATGCCAGCATTTGTACTGTATGTGGCGATCCTCTGGTGTCGCGACCTGCCTCCCTTCCTCGTCCTGTTGCTGCAGAACCTTCCGTCCGCTTGCTTGCTCTTCCGGACACTGCCACTTTAATGCGTGATCTCGCAACGTCGAATAACGAAATTGCCATCATGTTGGGTGGTCTGCGAGAACGAGTATCCGGCATTCGGCAGCAAGTGACTGAAATTCGACAGAGAATGGGAGAAGCACAACAAAATGCTATCGTACAACAACAACAACTTCCTCCGGAAGCCATGGACCCACAACAAGGAGCGAGTCGTTCCCGGCCGACGGCGCAACAGACCCTTGCTACCATGCCACGGATTATACTGCAACCCACCATGTCCATGATGCTGCAAGCGACAGTCCGGGTGGGGAACAAATCTTATGAAGCTGTTTGCGGAGACTTTGGATCAGCGCCTCCAATCGACTTGAAAGACAAGGGGTTGGTTCTTGCCGAACCGAGGACTGGGAAGGGAGCGAAGATTAGCGACGCTACGAAACTAGGAGTTCAAGGTGGTGCAATACTCTACATGGAACGTGGAGACGGCATAACTTTTGTTCGCAAGGCCATGCTTGCACAAGAAGCAGGCGCTTCCGCTGTGGTCATCGGGAACAACACGAGCATTTCGTGGCCCTACGTTATGAAGGATTCGGTGGGAGAAGCAACCAAGTTGGGTTTGAGAATTCCAGTCGTCATGCTGAAACAGTCGGATGGACAAGCACTGGTGAAGAGCTGTCAAGATTGCACCCAAAGCTGCACGCTTCTAATTCAAAAGGCCGCAAAGGAATGTATCATTTGTGTTGAAAATATGAGTGTTGGTCACACTGTTGTACAACTGCCTTCTTGTGGTCATACCTTTCATGACACATGTGCCTTGACGTGGCTCAAGCATCACAACTCATGTCCATACTGTCGTCGAGAATTGCCGACTGATGATGAGGAATACGATGCTGAACGACGGCGAACGCAACGAACACACGCTGGAAGTTCCACAAGCGCTACTTCGAGTACTGAGGCCAATGGAGTGGCATTTTATGGATAGCGTCCAGCATGTACCAATTGATATAAAAGTTGTTCGGCATCAGTGATTGGTTCCCAACACCTGTACTGGGGGAAATGGATGGCGCACATGCTGCGCTTACTCTGTATCGTCCAGTTTCATTGTGTGACTCATCTCAAAGAGACCATGTCTGATAATCGACCATGTGGCTAAAACATGATACTGCGGAGAAGCAGATGTTTCTCATCTACTCAATTGGTTCTAGATTATCTCTAATAGATTTGTACACTCTTCACTGGACCGTTCATCAACGTGTTCAGCTAGCTTCCACAAATGAACCAAAAGCTCAATCCGGCTCGTTGACCGTTGTCATGCAACCACATGCATTTGTTTATGTTCGGTTTCGACACCATTATGACCACTAGGACACCTCAACGCTTTGCGCTTCAAGCATTTTTTCATCGTCATCCATATTGCGACTAATCGCAGCCTCACGCATATCCGATTCCATGTCCTCATTCATGGACATGGACAAGTGTCGGAACGACGCGCGTGCCGTTGTGTCAGCGACCTGTAGACGACGGGCCGATACATCGGCCAGGCTCGCTCTATCGGCACGAGCCGCTCTGTACTCGTCATGACTGCAAGCGCGAGGGAAGAATTAGAAGTGAGTGGCCATAGCTTCAAAAGTAAGTCATTAATACGCCAGCTGTCAGTAGGGAACTCACCATTGTCCCATAAAGGCACAAAATGCGAGGAAGTCGACTTGTCCGTCGCCATCTGCGTCGATTGCAGCGAACAATGCGTTGAAATCCCCCTTGCTGATCTCACCAGCCTTACCAGAGGAGATAAACTCCCAGAGGTCATCCTTGGTAATGAGACCATCGTGAGTCTGGAGATCCACCCTCTTGAACTCTTCGGCCAACTCCTCCGGGCCCATGGAACGAATGGACTTGTTAACTTGGATAGTCTCAGCAATGCGCTTGGCAAAGACGGTTTTGTAGCGCTTGGCCTGGCGTTTGTGCAAATAACGGTGAAGGAAGTAGAAACCAGTCAAAAGAATAGCGACTCCCAACACCACAAATCCGGCAATGGGTCCGGGCAACATGGAGGCACTAGGTTCCTGGTAAGGGGATTCTGAACACTCTGGATCTTGTGAGCACCAGTTTTCGGCCTCCAATGGGCACGGATCTTCGAAGCAAGCTGTCTCCATCGGCAAGGAGATCTGTTCGTCCTCAGGTGTGACGGTAAAATTGTAAAGGACGGCCAGATCGTAGGTTTCGGTCAGCTTGGCGTTGGATTGCTTGATCCACTCCTCTTCGGTGACGCGCGTTTCAAAGGCACTGTAGGTTTTGGAGAGAACTAGGGCTCCTTTAACCTCCTTGAACTGGTCACTGAGGATGCGCGCTTTATTAGCATTACTGTCCAAGGCATACCAACTCTCCGACCCAACGTCGCCATTGGCGTTGTGGTAAGTAGAGAAGGCCGAATTTTCGTCCACTGCAGAACGCGACAGAGTGAGACTTGGGAGGTCCAAGACACTGCGTAGTATAGGATACAACGACAAAGAATAAGATTGATGCAATGGCTTCCTGCTTACCTGGATAAGCGTCAAAGATATCTTGACCCCCCTTGACAACCGTGCTCGGAGACGTGAAGGAGAGTTTGCCATCCTTCTCATACGTTGTCGTTGCGAAGGTGTCATTAACAAAAATATCTCCAAGATCGTTAATTTCAATGCGATGGCTGTACAATCTTGAACCAATAATCGTATTGTTTACGAAAATAGTCAGGTCATACGCAGATGAAAGATCATCTGCGCCATCAAATCGAATTTGTACTTTGCCAGTTCCGACGAAGTATCCCCCGAATTTCTTCCAGACTAAGGAGTACGGCAGATAAAGTGCGAGAGGGGACGGATCAGTTTATAAACATGAGCATACACAAGGCATTTCAATCGTTGTGAGTTGATATTTTATTCATTGTATATTGGCGGGACCGCGACGGTTGCGAACACGAACGCACCTTCGGCTTGATCAATCGCATCGTTGCTAGCTTCGGCGTTGTAACGAATGTCGGTGGCCCCCAAACATGGCGTCGTCAACGGCTGCCCACACTGCAATGCGAAGGCAGATGGAAGGAAAAAGATGCTTGCCAAAAGACGGTAGTTGCGAAAGGCAATCATTGTTGAGGAGTTTTTACGCGGAGTTGTGCAGCCTGTAGCTGTGGATAGCCCTTTCAGCCCCAAAATAAAAACCAGTGGGAAACTTTGTGAAGGACAAAAACACGATAGAAACAAATACAATACGATGGTAGTACGTATGGAGTATACCCGAGGTCCCAGTGACCTGCTGCTACTCCTATGTTCAACTCCGTGTCATTTCTGTCGTGCCGATTTTTTTCGTTAAGCAAACCGACATTTGTTCAGCGCATTGGTGGTACGTGCACAGATGCACACAAAGTAGACGGTTCAGTCCTAGCGTTCAACGGAGAGTGGCGAGATTTGATTTTTGGCCGGGATTCCGATGGCCGGGAGATGGACACACCTCCAAACGTCAGTTCTTCAAAAGATAACCTTATCCTTGACAAAACTATTTCAGCGAGAGATGTGTTCCCATAACCGTTAAATCACTGTTCACCGTCTATTCCACCATCGCAAAGCACAAATCCATTTCGGATTTCCATTCTAAACCTCGGCAACCATGAGCTACTTCATCACGGCCATCTCCAATGGAGGCGGTGCCCCTGAACAGGCGTACCGCAAGTTGCAATCTGCTGGTGCTTGTCCGGAAGCCCCTTATGCTGGTACGAAGACCATTGTTGTGTCAAATTCGCCGGAAAAGATCCGTTCGTCGAATCATTGCTGTGCAGGCGACACCGGCTGCTGAGCGGAAAAAGTACTGTTTCGGCTGTCGAAATTAATAGCAATATAACTCTCAAGAGTTTCGCCTGGCCAAATCTCGACTCACGATTTTCAGCTTAACGATGGCGTACTTGTTTGTATGATTGCACCTACGCGACCATGTTGAACGATGTTACTAACTCCACGAAATCATTATCTTGCAGAAATGTTCAAGTTCGAGGTTCCTTCCCTCACTGTCGGAACTTTGGACAGTCTCATGGTACGTTGACTATCTCGGCGGCAGCTATTCCTACCCCAAACAAGAAGCGTTATTTTCTCACCTCTTACTGCAGTCCCTCAGTGATGAATTGTCCAAGACTGATTCCATTGTTGAGTCCATTGTCCGAAAGGTTGAAAAGACTGGTCTGGAATTCTTGGGCAAGAAGGGTGGCGAGATGACAGTCGGAGGTGTACCCGCGCCGCGATACATTCAGCAGTTCGCGTGGGACTACGCAAAGTACCCGAACAGACGGCCTTTGAAGGAACTTGTGGCTTTGATCTGTGGAGGAGTCACTGCCATTGACGAAGAGCTGAAGCAGCTTGGCATCTCCTACAGTGAAAAGATGGCAGCATTGCAGGAAGCTCACCGCAAAAAAGGAGGAACTTTGATGTCTGCCGACCTCAATGATGTCTTGACTGAGGAGATTATGCAGAATGTTGATGTCAAGGATACGGAGTACCTCAAAACTCTTTTCATTGCGATCCCCATCTCCTTGAAAGAGAACTTCGAGTCTACTGTCTACACTCTTGGTGACCAACTTGCTGGATTCGGTGGTCCAGACTGGAGCCGCGATCCAAGCAAGCTCGGAGAGCCAGTTAAGTTCGGCTCTCTTGTTGATCGTCACAAAACAAGAGGATCCCCGGTCGTGCCTGGATCGTTGAAAAAGGTCCATTCCGATATGGATAGCATTCTGTATGCTGTCACCATCTTGAAGGGCCAGTACGAGGCGGGCTACTTCGAAGGTGATAAATTTGTTCCTGGCGCTCAGATTGATTTTGAAAAGGAGTTTGCTAAGGTATGCCGTGACAAGCGTCTTGTCCTTCGTGACTTCAAGTACGATCCATCTCAGGCATCGAAATCGTCCATGGCTATGGAACAACTCCAAGTGGAAGTCGATGGTATGAAGAGCGGCCTAATGAGGTGGTGCAAGACCCACTACGGTGAGGCATTTGTCGCCTGGATGCACATTAAGGTCATCCGTGTATTTGTGGAGAGTGTTCTTCGCTACGGTTTGCCAGTTGACTTCACCGCTGTCCTCTACAAGATCGCCAACGGAAAGGATCAACAGCTTACTAGTGCTCTTGACAAGGCTCTGGGCTCAGGTGATGATGCAGGTGCAGGTGCCGAGGATGGCGATGATGATTTCCATGATTTTGTTTTGATCAAGTTTGAAGCGTAGGCTGTCCCTGTTCATCGATAAGAGAGAAGATAACTGCTTTAATAGAAACTGAATTCGCACTGCACCATTTGGTTTCGAGCAATTTATTTTAGCTAGCAGACTTAATCATAAATGGTGGTACGTGTCCAAGTATCAGTTTCCGTCATGCGGTACGTTTTGTTTACTTCCAGTAGATCGTCGTGATCGCTTCTTCGTCGAGCCTCTCTTGGGTAGAGTGGCTATGTCCCGTCCAACAGTGCTGACGCGGAAGGTAGCATGCACAGGACGGTGGTCTGAGTGTCGAGCATGCTCCTCACTTGTATACTCTATCACTCGTGTTCCGAACGGCTTGAAGAGTACTCTATCTGTCCAAGCAGGTATTCTTTGTTTGTGCGAAGAATCGTAGTCATCAGTGTCCATGTCAAATTTGAATGTAGGCATGAACGTGATCCTGCCTTCAGCAAAGCCTGGGAACGCAGCCCCCTGTGCAAGGACCTGCCGAAGTTGGTCATGCAGTAACAAACCCGAGCGAAGTTCCTCTGCTTTCTTCAAGGATTCAGCGTCACCAAGCTTCATCAGTCGCTTGATCGTCAATATTGAGTGCTCCGTAATCTCTCTTGGCAAGTCGACTCTGTAGTTGAGGTCACCACAAAAGAAGATGCGATCGACCGAGTCAATAAGGTGTGATCCAGTACCGGTCGATTCATCATCCCGAGCCGTGTTCGGCTTTGTCGGTAAGAATCGTGCAGGCGCTTGCGCCTGCAGCTCACTTGCGATCCGCCAATAGTCCATGTTTCTTGAATCAACGTTCTTTACATGAGCAGCCAAGTGAGCTGTCACGAACAGCATTTTCACCGATTTGGCAGTGCGTATCTTCACATCTCCGCTCTTGCTGCGCGATGAATTTCGAGATTTCATTTGCAGGAATGCGCCGATGGCTCCCTTGTTGTGAAAGACGTTGCCAATGCCACAGGTGACATCCGCAATACTGACGAATTCAATATCGCTCAAGATGGAACGCTTGCAAAATAGTCCGAATTGTATGCCACCAAGACTATGAATCGCAAGCGGTACATAATTCTTTCCCAGCATTTTGATCATCAATCGGCGAAGTTCCCTTGAACGGTGGCCCTCTGATCTGCGCGGCTTGATGTTTTCACACTCCTGACTGGAGATAAGGACAATGTCACTGCCGTCCTCCCCATCTTTATGACATCTCGGCGTACTTCGGAATTTCCGAATGAACGCAGCATCATTCTCAGGAACAACTTGTTCCGCCAGATTCCAGCTCACAATGGAAACAGTAATGTCACTTGGATCATCCTCGCTTTCAGCAATCGACTGTACGTCAGTCTTCACAAATTGTGGCTGCAAAGCGCTAATTTGGTTGTCGGAATTGTCCACAGAAGGTACAACACTTACTTTCGCTGTCACGTTCATCTCAACATTGAATGGAAGATGACTGGACTCCTCAGAAGTAAAAGTGCCTTCTGTTTCTTCTTCGTTCGACGGTGCACTGTCGCGTTCAGCAGACAGGCCCAGCTCGCCGTCTGGGTCTACTTGATGGCCGGCCTCGCCATTGTTAAGTTTGCAGTTTTCGTTCGGCTCATTATTCACGCAAGTAGGTTCTTCGTCAGTTGGCTGGGCATCTGATCCAACGGAGGCCAGGTCCTCCTCAAGGTCTTCATTTTTCGAAGTTGTTTCAGCCTTCTCCATTTCTTCTTGACGCGGCGAATCGATTTCTTGGTTCCCTAACCCATCTTGCTCTCGTTCGTCACCCGCTTCAATACCCTTTTCGGCTCGTTCCTTGTCACTGGATTCCGCACGATCGTCTATTTTTCCAGGTAACAGGATTTTCTCAGAGGCAAGGATGCCAGGTTCGATAATCTCGTGATTTTCGGAGACTTCTTCTGCATCATGTGGCACTCCTGCTCGATTTTCCCCCAGCGGATCGTCCATCAACTCCGGATCTGACTCGACATCCGACGCATCAACAACCACGTCGACACTGACAGCTGTTTGCACGTCGTCGTCAACCTCGTCGTTGTTGCTTCTGATGGAATCGCCAACCAAATCTGTATCAGCAGTGATTGGAGAGCCACTTTGAAAATCGCCGTCCGTCGTGCCAGGGTGCTCTCCTTGGAAAACGTCTCCCTCCATATCCTCGTCCACCCTTTCACCAAATGCAACTTGGTCATCTGCATCTTCGCCATCGTCGCCGCTTCCTGGTTCCTCCATCGCGATGGTGGTGTCGCTTGGCGATTCACTTGATAAGTCTTCCTGCAGAGCAAGTTGTTCACCACTGTCGGCGTTTTCTTGTTCCTCCGCTTCGAGGATGGCATCACTCGGCGATTCAAGTAATGAGCCTTCATAAAGCGCAGATTCTACCCTTGCGATGTCTTCCTCTATGGTGGAACTTCCTTCGTATCCGTTGGTCTCCTTTCCTCCGATATAACTCATAGCTCCTTCGATGGGCTTTTCCTCTCCAACGATGGTGTCCGAAGGCGGTTTTGTGTCGCTGGGCAAGAGATCGTTTTCCTCAAGTTCTTCGATGAGACTCGTCGCTGACGTTGTCTCCACGCTTTCCTCTTTCAATGCGTCTTCGACGCCTTCCCTGAATGCTTTACTGGAATCGTTATCATTTGCACCAGATTCATCCAATCTACCCTCTATCAGCGCTTCGACCAACTCGTCAAGAGCGTCGTTATCCGTCGCAGTATCTGCATCGGCGTCCGTGTGTCCCTCTGGTTCCAGTTCAGGTTCATGGGAGACATCGGGCACAGTCTTATCCTCAGTTTCTAGCTCATTATTGGCACCTTGATTTTCAGGCGCCAGCGATTCCGTCTCAAGAAGATCTTCACGTTTCGGGTTGACTTGACCTGTTTCGTTTTGTCTGTCTTGAAAAACTGGGGTAAATTCAGCGATCTTACCTAACAAGCCATGCCCATCATGCTCCTCTGCTTCTTCTCGAGGTGCTGAGTCCGGCTCGTCAATGTCCTCCTGCTCCGTTTGGTCTTTCTCTGCGCCGTGTCCAAAGAAGGGAATATTGGCCTCCATCGCCGTGAGCTCGGATTGGTCACGTGCAGCGACATCGACTCGGGCACCGATCTCATCATTGGGATTGTTTGAAATAAATTCAATCTTTTGTGACACACCAGATTCCAGTTCATGCTGGTTTGGTTCGAAACTATCAGCCGCGGCATCGTTGGCTGGTTCCGAAGATATCGGCAGAGGAATCGTATCAATCAGCTGGTCGCCCAAAGGTTTCTCAAAGGTTGCACGGGCAAGACCGCCTTCGACAGGTGGAACTTCCAACAATGTAGGTTTTTTCTTCACTTTCTTCCTCTTCTTCTTGAGCTTTAAAGAATCCTCGCGAACGTTTTCGACACCTGCGTCCACAGGTAGCGTGTTCTCCGACGCACCTTTAACGTTTGAAGTATGTCGTTTTCTCCGTTTCTTGTGTTTCTTTAACGGTAAATCTGGCTCCACAGAAGTGACTGTGACAGGAATCGATGCCTTCACCGCGGTGCCTGTTCGCCTTTTTCGTTTCTTTGTGCGCTTCGTATGTCGAAGCGTTCGGTCCTGAGTTACCTCACGATGTGGCCCTGGCGCAGCATCTTTATCATAATGAAAACTCTCGACAGCATTCTTTGGAATTGCTCTCTTCTTAACTTTCTTTCTGTGATTCTTTGATAAAGGTCTTTGCGTTACTACCTCGTCAACGTTTTGGACGGACATGGACTGGATCTCGAAAGCTGTCTCGTCATCGCGTCTAGCCAATGTGCGGTGCTTCGTTTTCTTCTTGATCTTTCGAACACGTTTCCGCACTGGCTGTGTGCTGCCTTTGCTTTTATCGTTGCGCTTAGTGGACTCGCCCTTGACGCGCTTTCGTTGGTGCGGTTCCTCACTTCGAATCTTTCGGCGATCTTGTTCATTTTCGACGTTGACGTTTCCAGTCTTGGAGCCAACGCCTGGTAAGGTACTCGATCCCTTCCTATGTTTTCGCACCTTCTTCTTAATTTTACGCTGCTTCTTTGAGTTGCTCGGTGACGACGAGCCTTTGACATCAGTGCTACGCGTTTTCGAAGCTTTGGAGTGTTTCTTATCGACTGTCGTTGGCTCCACAACTTTCTTGCCACCGTTGCCTCCTCGACGCCCAAACCATGCTCCTCCACGTGGCGGAAACTGTGACGCTTGTGAGGAGAATATAGATAACAACAAGAAGAGTAGTAGCCACAATGATCGTATCATGGTGGATACAACAGTACGCTGATTGCGTAGGGCATTCAAGGTTCAAGGCAATCCAATGATTAGGTGTCACACGCCAAGAGATGGGAGCGAGTTGATGGAAAATGTGAGTCATGGGTCATGGTGCGTCCTTCCACGTGAAGGGAGCCGCGTTTGGTGGAAGGCCAGACGAGAGCATCCGATGTACGGCGACCGCACTCCGCACACCACGCAAACACCAACACACGTACATGTGTGTTGCGAGTTATTCGTACAAAAATACCGTAAACGTATCCACTTGGAATTTGGAATACCTTGCTCTGCTGCGGCACTCACTCCACTCTGAGCATTGGCAAATCGAATCGAAAGTTATCTCATACACTCATACATATCTTGACGAATCATGTCTGCCGCTGCCGCCCGTCGTCGTAAACAGTTAGCAGCTCGTAAATTGGAAGGTGATGCTGTGGAGTTGAAGTTGAAGACTTTGTTGGAAGGGTCGGAGGACGAGGCAACGGCGTATGAAGCCTTGCAATTGGCGCAATCGCAAGTTCGCAAAGGCGTCCACAGCCTCAAGTTTGACGAGGCCACAGACTTGGCATACACTTCTTCGTTGGTCTTGCTGCAGAATAAAAAGGTTTCTGTTGCGAGTCAGTTGCTCGATCTTCTGGTGGATGTTTTGAAAGAAACGCATATGGATGTGACGGATGCCTGGATTGCGAGAATCTCTGAACTTTGCGCTGCTCAGAATGAGGCTCTTGCCAAGTCGGAACTTTCCGAAATTGAAACAAATCGACTTCTGCGCCTACAGCGTGAATTCTTGCGCAAGTGTGTCTCCTGGTCCGCGGATCTCGGAACCATTCGATTCGGCAACCCCAAGTTGCACGACCTCCTTGGCGACCAGTGCTGGAAGGTCCCGGCTAAGAACGACGAAGACGGCGAAGATCGTCATAGCATCATGTGCGATGCCGTCCAGGCCATGTGTCTGGCGGAACAACCTCTCAAGATAGCCGCGTGGCTCAAGACATTGCCCGCCCCCACAGCCGCGGAGTTGAAACTTGGACACACGTGTCCCCCCGCTGATCGCGATGCCCTCCTCACACGCGCTATTTTGCTCTTTGTTGCAGTGCAGAATTTGCGCGATGCCAATATTTTGATTCGAACGTACATGAGTGAAATTGAAGAACGTCAAGTCGAGGCATTGACACAGTCGTACATGAAAAAGGATGATGGACTGGCTCCGACTCATTTTGTTTTTTGTTGTATGTTGTTGCGCATTTGTGAGAAGGACACTCGCACTGGACCACTTTACACCTGGTTGTTGAAGAGCTTTAGACGCGAGTTGGATATGATGATCAAGCCGCAGGCTGTGCAATCGATGTTGACCAAGATTGGGAAGGAATATTTTAACATTCAGCCACCGCCATCTATGATGAGCATGATGGAGAACATGTTGGGAGGTGGAGGTATGGGAGGTATGAACCCTGCCATGATGCAGGCGGCCATGGCACAAATGCAGGGAATGTAAGAAATCAATCCGTGTTTCTTACATGAAAGGTAGGTGGAAGTGAAAGATTGCATGGTTGATTGGATACGGACGAGTAGGTTCATTATATCAATATGACTCTCTAGATGATGGTGCTTTGCCCTACTGCTTGCCATTTTCTTGAGCTCTCTAGGTTATAAGATGCGATTCATTGCCGATATCATCCTTATTTCTGAATACGCCTTCGACTTTCTGTAGACTTGGACCCTTTTTCCTCTGTACTACTACTACCGGTAGAGCAAAAGAAAAATCTATCGGGCTCTGATATGTACTAGTCGTACGCAGGTACGGCAACCATGTACTCTGAGCTACTACTAGTACTTGCACCTGGTATCATCCATAGATGGAACAACGCATAGAGTAGTCTCTACTGGAAGGTCCGGCCATACCTAGAGGGAATCGTGAATAAGATGAAAACACGTGTTACCCTGGAGGTGAAAATCGCTTCCATTCTGAGTCGTGGTGACGCAACGTGAAGCATAGGCTGGCGCTATTATCATTTGAATGGCGCAAGGTGTAAAATTACTGACGGTCAGTGAAAAATTGCTGACGGTCAGTAAAAATTTACTTACGGTCAGTAAAAATTTGCTGACGGTCAGTAAAAAATTGCTGACGGTCAGAAAGAAATTGCTGACGGTCAGAAGAAATTACTGACGTAAGAACATACCATGTGTCCACGACAGCTTCTTAAAGACAAATCAAATTTACTGACGGTCAGCATTTTTTTACTGACGGTCAGCAATTTTTTGCTGACGGTCAGTAAATATTTACTGTCGGTCAGCAATTTTTTACTGACGGTCAGCAATTTTTTACTTACGAGGAGAAAACCTTGCCGGCTCGTTTGCATCGACCAATCGAGCTACAAATCTCGCAATACAAACAATTAGGAAAATCGCTTTACGCATATCTGACGACGGTCACAAACTTAACGGCTGAAACGTGCTTGGGCCGGACCTTCCTGGAGAGGTCATATCTGGTGACCGGCTCCAGGATGTTGCCGTGTGCACTCCCATCTCTCCTACCTCCTACCTGGGAGATGCGGGAAAGTCCAAATTTTTCCCGGAGAGTGCAAGATTCTGCTTCGTTGTAACTGGTCCTTGTACTACTACTCTCTACTACCGGTAGAGTAGAACTGTAGTACTCCCATTACTCGGACTACTATCATCAACTACAGTACAAATACTAAGAGTATCAACGATCACGTGCTACTGGTACCAAAAAAGATTACGTACTGTATGTAAAATAGGTTTAGGGTTTAGCTGCGGACGCTGCGAACTAAAACAGACTCGATGATCGTAATCTGTGCCGTCGTAGGTACTCGTACTGCAATTCGTGTACTTTTATCATACCAATAATAGGGTTGTGTGCATACACATGCAGAGTACAAGTACGATACTCGGAGCGTATTGATTTCACTCTCGTCTTCCTTGTGTGCACTGCGCTATGTGCACTCCAATACGCGAACGCATGCTACTGGCACAATATTCATACTGTATACTGAATACCATATCTCTTTGTGAGTCCGTAGTACCAGTACCAGTACGGATGATTTTACTGTCGAGGACGTACTGGAGTACTTGTACTACTCCAGGCGAGCTTTTCCCTTGCTATCATGAAAGGGCACAGACTTCAGTCCGAGGATCTGTATTGTATGATACTCCAGTACACCAGTATGTTTTGATTCTACAGTAGTTTGCAGGTATGCGTGATATGGGCACTATTACCCAGTGTATGCAATCGACATCGCGTATCGTGCAGTCAAGTCTGGTTGGAATGGTCCAACCGGTACTTGTAGTAGGTGGATGACAAGTACTCGCGTGAACAATCTTCGTATCTCTATCTATGTATATACAGTTTATTCGTATGTCGTAGTCGCAATGGACTTTGCATGTAGAAAACATGATGCTAGTCACGAGCCGCAACCGTCTTGCCGACAGATCTGATGAGGTACAACGTGGCACGTATCCGTTCAGATGCGACATCTGTTCGAGGTCCCGAGGAGTTTTTGTACCACGAGTGCCGTAGAAGAAAACGGATGTCTCGAGAACATCTGACACAGATCTGTTTTTCAGATCTGTCAGTCCCGGTGGCAAGACGGTGCGCATTCCATTGTTATTTGCCTTCAGGCAAACTTTGTGAGCCCATAACTTCGCCAATAATGGCAGCAACATAGATATTGAAACAGATATCAAAAGCCCTATAAAGCAGCTTTCCAAATCTGCACTACTTTATCTTGTATCTCATTTCGTTGAAGAGTTAGAGGCTCATCAGAAAGCACTTTTTCCCGAAAACAACAAAATCGACAACATTTGTCGGGATATAACAATTGAACGAAGAAGGTCATTATAAAAAGAAGGACAGATTCGGAAAGTTCACATCTCGCGCTTTCCGAATCTGTTTCAATATCTACTTTGGTGCCATTATTGGCAAAGTTATGGGCTCTCAAAGTTTGGCAAAAACAATGTTATGCTTGACGGACGAAACAGATCAGATATCTGCCAGATCGTGGACAGATATCTGTTTTTTTTCTACGACGCTCGTGGTACAAAAAATATCATGCGAGGTCGTAAATATATGCAGATCTGAACAGATCATCTGACCGACATCTGATCAGATCTGGTGGACGAGGTGATGTTTTCTACGAGAGCCGCCTGGTACAACATCTGACAGATATCTGACCCGATATCTGATCCGTTTCGTCCGTCACTCGTGATTCGAGGAAGGAGCGCTGGTGAACACATAGATCACGTTCTACTATTAAGACAAGTGGTTTTGTATGGTATGGTATGGTGCCTGGTAGTAGTGTACTACTACTAGCACACCACTGGCTAAAGACGAAGCATCATAAAGGCCTTCCCCATGTACTCGAGTATTAAAATATGCCACCAAATACACCGGCACCAGTAATCCACAAAACTCAATTAGTAGAGACCTCTCTATTCTCTGCTGGAGCTACATAGCGGTAGTAGTGTCTACTAGTATTATGGTGGAGTTCGAGCACTGTATGAAAATAACCGTGGCATGAAAATGGCTGCTCCAATCCCATCAAACAGCTTGCAGCATCCCGCGTGCCGATTACCAACACTCGTGTATTCCACTGCAATGGTACAGTACGGTACTGCACAATTCAATAGACTCTCTATGTCATATGCAGTTGTTCATATTTCATACATCCAACGTACTATGCATTCACCAATTAACAGAGCAGAGATCAACATATGTACGTTGTCGGCACAGGTAAGGAGTACTGGTACCTGGTACTTTTACCACATACCACATAGAACATAGAATACTCGTGTACGGATATATCCTATATCCGCTTCGTCCACACGGAGAATTGTACTTGTAACAGGTTCAAGTACATGTACCACCACGGCGTATGATATTGAAGGTTGATTCACGTTCGCAAGTCGAATGAAGGTCTACCGTTTAGACACAAGTTACATCGCATTCGTACAATGTATTTGTAAGGGTGGTTAAGGTACGTTAATAACAATATAGTGTACCGTAGTAGTCTGCGGTCTACTGTCTAGTTTACCTCCAAAGAGTACTTTCCCGCATCTCCCTGGTACCACGCACCACCTCCTACGTCCTATACCGCGGTCGGAGTAGACCCATATTACAGGCTACAGGCTACAGGCCCATGGAGGCATGCAGGGGGTCTGAACGGGGACTCTGATGAACGGTACCGATCACTTCCGGGTATGTTTGTTCGTTCAAATTTACTGTATGCTGAAATTAAGTCAATCAATCCATTGCTCACCTTCTCGTTGGCATTCGACAGGACTGTCGACGCACATCGGAAAGCCATCTGGAAACAGCCATGGCGGCTCCATCTGACAATGGATCCTCGGTGCAAGTGGCGATTCGTGTGAGACCCATGTTGCCGTTTGAGGGTGGCTGTACTCAGTGTATCGAAGTGCTACGGAATCCGGCAGCAGGAGACAAACCAAATGTGATTCGCATCGGAGGCCAGAAAGGTCCGACGTTCTGCTTTGATGAAGCATTTTCTCCAGAATCCTCTCAAGAAGAATTATACGAACATCGTGTTAGTCCATTGGTTACGTCCTGTCTGCAAGGATACAATGCAACAACACTAGCCTATGGTCAAACAGGATCAGGCAAAACCTTTTCAATGACGGGTCCAACGACTACCATGCAAGATGGGAATCAAGCCGGTATTATCCCCCGAGCGATTCAATCTCTCTTTGACCAACTCATTGGCTTTAAAAAACAGCGCACTTCTAAAGAATCAATCTACGATTTTGAAGTTCGAATCCAATTTCTAGAATTGTATGGAGAAGAAATACGTGACCTACTCACCACAAAGGCCAATCCCGAAAAGCTTGCCATTCGCGACATTGGCATGGAGGAACCCGAAGTCTTAGGTGCCACGCAACACAAGGTGGATGGTCCGGAGGATGCCATGCTCTGTTTGGCCCGCGGCATGTTGCGACGCGTAACCGGGTCGACTGCCATGAACGCAGAATCGTCGCGATCGCATGCCATCTTGTCGCTCCATGTCGAACAGAGCACCACGGCCACCGATGGCCTTGCGAGTGTTGTCCGATCCAAATTTCATTTTGTGGATTTGGCGGGAAGCGAACGACAGAAACGAACCCATGCTGTTGGGCAGCGATTGAAGGAAGGTATTGATATCAATAAAGGATTGTTTGTTCTGGGTAATGTCATTTCGGCCCTGGGTGATCCGAAGAAGGCTGGAAAAACATTTGTCCCTTATCGAGATTCCAAGCTCACGCGTTTGCTCAAGGGATCTTTAGGCGGAAACCACAAGACTTTGATGATTGCGTGCGTGTCGCCTTCGAGCAGTAACTTGGAAGAATCCCTCAACTGTTTGCGTTACGCCAATCGAGCGAAGAATATCCAGAACAACGCAGTGGTCAACGTTGATGCGGGGACCAGGCTTGTATCAGAACTGCGGGGTCAAGTATCCGCGTTGGCTGCCGAGCTTCTGAGAATCAGACAGGGCGGAGATCCTTCGATAGATACGTACTCGGTGGACATGCTACAGTCTCTTGCTAGTGGAGACGGAGACCTTAAGTTAGGTACCTACGCAGGCGATCCGCCAACGCCACGAAGAGCAACGACTTACGGTCAATACTTGCCAAGTTCGAAATTTGCAGATAACGCCTCCGAGCCACCAGATAATGTTGGATCAGATCGTTTGGAATACGCTGAGAACCAGTTGGAGCAGGCTCGTTTGGTATTGAAGCAAACTACCGATGAACTTACGAGTGCCACTGAAGACCTTTTTACACTTCGCGCCGAACGAGAAATGTACAAGCTTGGGTTTGAATCAAAAGGTGCTGGCGATTTGGAGATGGCCTTCGTCGAAAAGGCAGCCGATTATGAACGCGAGATTGCTACCTTGAAGGAAGCAGTACAAGCGTCAGCTTATTCGGTGATTCCTGGTGGCCAGCCGACAAATATTGCGATTGCTCAAACATTTCGCTCTCTTGTGCGAGATGAGGCTCATCTGCAGGCGGAAACGAGCCCAGGGACTCCCCCAAGTTGCCGATCTGATTATGGTGATGAAGATGATGACGCGGAGATTGATCAACTGCGTTCCCAAATTATTCGATCTATGTCTCCAGGAGCACAGCTTGAGGCTGAAGAGAGAGCTGCCGAAGAAGAGTTCTCCGCGATCACCAAAATCTTTCTGGATGAGAACGACGAGGGCTATGTAGACGACAAGAGTGAAACGAATGAAAACAGCGACAATTTGCATAAGCAGCTAGAAGGCAACCTTGTTGATCTATCACGAAATATCGACGAGAAAGAAGCGTTGATCCAGCAGTTGCAGCAGAGTCAAAAGAAGTATGCGACGATGCGCCACTTCTACGAGGACAAACTGAAACAAATGGAGGAACAAGTCAGGGAAAGGGAGAGTGAACGCGAAGCTCTCCTGGCCGAGCTAAAGAAGCTGGAGCAGAGCAGTCCTCGGACCAAAGAAAACCCTCTTACTAAAGAATTGGAGCAGCGATTGCAAGACAAGGAACGGCACATTGCAGGGCTCAAGAAACGGCAGAATGAGCTTGTCAATCTCACAGGCGTGTCGTCCCGCAATGAAACGGAGATCAATCGACTGAAGAATGATATCATATCTATGAAGACACAAAAGGTCGAGCTTCAGAAGCTGATTAATGCCGAACGCAAGAGTCATGTTGGCGAGATCAATCGAATGAAGAAGGAAGTTATGCATCACGATAAGGAGGCGAATAAATGGAAACGCATATCTGACCAGAAAGCCGCCGAGGCTGAGAAATCTCTGCAGGTTGCGAAGTCAAGGCTAGAGCAGATTGGAACTCTCAAAGCCAAGTACAGCAATGCTGAGAAGCAGCTTAGGGTCAAAACTGTGAAACGGGGCGTGATGGAGAAAGCTGGCTTGGATAGCGTCATCGTAGGCATGCGCGCCATCAAAACATCAAATCAGGGTTCGACCAAGTCAAAGGTTGATGTTGATGCCGTTCGAGATTTCCTCGACAAAAAAGTCGCAGCGATTGGGAAGAAAGAAGCAATCGCTGATAAGCTTGCCCATGAGTGGGAGGACCACCTTGAACTTCTCGCAAAGAAGCAAGCTCTCGGGAAGACGCGGGCATCAAAGGAGGCGAGGCAGAACATTGAGATCGAACTCAAGTATAAGGAAGAGAGGATCCGAAAGCTAGCTGAACAGCTTGGAAAACAGCCAAATTCTGACGCGAAGCCTACAGACGAGGTTTCCTTTGAGGACAACGAGTTCCGAAAGCTACTGCCGGAGGCATCCACTCTTCCCGGTATGAAATTAACATCTCGTATCCTTTTCGGTATGGTCGTCCGCGAAAGGAGGCGTGTGGCAGCACTGGCGCGCACAGCCTCGAACCTCAACGACCGGCTCAAGTTAGCTGAACAAAGTGTTGTTGAAAAAGAATCCGCTTTCCGTTCATACCGCGAGGAGGAAAGGGCGGAGCGCTCGGCGTTGGCCCAAAACCAACAGGAACAGATATTGTCCTTGATGGAAATCGTACGAGAGGATACCGCAGAAGAACCATCAGCGATCGGCACTGCCGCCGACTCACCTGACAAGCAGTTCGCCTACCTTACGGCAAGCATGCCGAATCGTACTCAACATAAAGGTGCAAGCTCGCGAATGGCAATATTGGCCAATGAGCGAGTTGAAGCACTCGAAAGGCAGCTTGAAGAGCTGCGTGGCGAGAGAGAATCCATGGAAATGTACAGGGTAATGGAGGCAGATGCACGAGCGGAGATCAACAAAAAGATTGAAATGTGTGACCGTTTGAGAAGTGAGGCAATTCAACTACGAGACGCACTTCGTAGTATTCGGCAAATAATATCAAAAGGTGATTCCACGGATGTCCAACTGGCTGACTCAATCCTTAGTTTGGTATCGAGTGCTTTAAAGCAACGAACTAACGCGGATGTTGCGGGCGATAGATTGAAGTTCCAAGATGTCGTCTCCGATTCGGTTCAATTTGCGACTGTGGAAAGCGACAGTGATGACGAAGAGATTCCTGAATGGGCTGGTGACATAATGGCTGACCTGGCTGTGATTGCTGAAGGTCACATTCCTGAATCGCTAGCCGCCGGTATAGAGTTTCAGGAGAAATCGTCGACCAAGGAAGTGGAAAAAGGCAGTGTTTTCGAGCGACTGACCAATCCAAACAATTTCACTGGTGTGCAAAAAATCAAGTCCGAACAGAGCAGCCATCGCAGCAATCAAGCCCGGACTAGGAGAAACACCGAAGTGACGCATAGCATCCAAAATAGGCAGGAGGAAAGGAGGGCGATATCGCAGAAAGTTTCGGAGCAGTTGGTCGATTTCTTTCAAGTGCGCGATCCCGAGCCTGCCTCCTCTGTTGAACCTCCCAAGAAAGGGAGAGATGCTAAAGATGATGCAGCGGAGAGTCGATCTGTCTTTGAAAGACTCCTTAGCCCATCGATGTACACAGGGACGCAGAAGGGAAAGATGCAAGGCGTCCAGGCAAAGAAGAACCAACAAGCTGAAGAACTCCTCGACGAGATACTGTCGCCGGACCACAGCCAGTCTTCACCCTCAAGCAATGGTGACGGAGAGCCGCAGGCGAAGGAACCCGAAATGGTCGATATTACCACACTCGTTGCCAATAAAGTTTCCGAGTATACGCAGAAAGACGTCTTTGAGCGTCTTCAGTCGAACACAACGCATTCTTACGCTGTCAAACACAGCCAGGCCCCTGTGTTAAGAGCCATTTCAAGCCACATGAATGCCGAGAATGAAGTTTTCGATAAAGTCGATCCTTTTGTGACTGTCCGAACCAAAACAGAGGTCGAAATGTCGCCGATGCGCGACAGGTCCGGGTACACGCAACAGAATGTTTTCGAGCGCCTGCAGCGAACCAAGACTCACGCCTTTGCTGGCAAAGAGCATTCCAAGGATGGGGACGAATGAGCAACGGTTGGTAGATATAGATCGAAATCCTCATCATAGAAGCTATGTCGCTATACGGCAGTTACAAAACCTTCATATCTGGGATTAGTACCAGGGGCAGGTACTTGCCCGGGTGACTGGTACATTTAGAGAAGCCTGTCTTGTGGTTTGTGAAGATGGCGGGCGAGTGGACGTGGTACCAGGTAGGACAGAAAACACCAAACCAGTTGGAACTTGGAAGTTAACTTTGAGAAGGCAGCGGACGGGATGTTAGATTCAATCAAGCTATATGGCAAATTAATTGGGGAAACGATTCTCTCAGAATTCCTAGATTAAGGGGATCTCTCGGAATAAAACACGATCGCATCAAAGCAGCCTCATGATGAATGGATGATTTATACCAGGGAAATGAACAAAGCATCTGAATGAAGTGAATCTATGAGAACATCGAAGGACCAGAGTAGGAACCCGAAGTACAACTACGTACTCCGAGTACCCTTGTCCTTAACTTAACTACATAGTTTTTTGGAAAACTGACAATGTGCTATAGCCTTGTGGACTCAAGTTATCAACTGACAATCGAAGCAAGGACAGATGCACGAATATCCGATTATGATCAGGTAGCTATTTTTATCACCGTTTAGTTTACTGCCTGTAGTACCTTGTACAGTACCTGGTACTGAGTCGAAGTACACGGCGTGATCAAGGCTGCGTACTAGTTCGTAGAAATCCGGGTTCGGTCAAACTTAGAGTTTTAATTCTAGTGTTGTTTAACTTATGAGCTTATTTCTAGGTTTCAGGTTGAAAGAACCAATTCGATCCAGGTCCGATCGAATCTTGCCGATCTACTTTCGCGAAGTTAGAGGGTTGTGGGAGTGAACATTTAAAGCCTTCATCCCACTGATAAGGGCATTGAAATGTCAGCACCAACTCCACTTGCAAGAGTAAATTGGTGATCGCAACAACTGTTGCAACATGGTTAGACTTAGACAACATGATGAGGGACACATGTTGTAAATAAGTTGGCACATGAAGGGAAATCACAGTTGGATTGCCCAGGGTTAATGTGGACAAATTGTTGTTGTAGGAAAGGAGGTTATGAGGGCGGAAAGCAGTCCGGGACAACTGTAGTTTTCGTACTGGCGATTCGCCGTATACAGTTGGCGTGAGAATCTTCGTATCCAAAGCCGGATGGGACTCAGCTGGCGGGGACAAAATTTCAACGTCAATAACGGCACAATAACAGCTGTTAGCTGCTGTACCTTGACTCTCCCTCTCATTCAATGAAACAAGAAATAGATTAGTGATGGTGTGGTGAAAATGTAGGACATGAACAATAAACATATGGGCTTGCAGGAGAAGAGGGAACACTCTTAAATCCACCCAACACAAATGCGGCGGTGCCGCGTGTCACCAACCTTGAGCAAGCTTTCGAATGCGTTCAAAAACTTCTCGATTGAGGCCCTTGGTAAGGTAGTCAGCCAACTGGTCAGTGGTTGCAATCTTGAGCACTTCGACATCTCCGTTGCGGACGTGGTGCCAAAAGAAGTGCCACTTAACCAGGAAGTACTTGGTGCGATTAGTAATGCGTTGCTTGGTAGCGAGCAGCAGAGCACCATTGTTGTCTTCAAAGACTCGGCAGCAAATAGTAGACTTGAAGTCAGGTGGCAGAGTCAATTCCTTGCAGATTTCTCCAAGAAGATCACGAAGAGGCAACAGAGTCCTCATGCTTGCACTGAGAGCAGAGTACTCAGATTCCAATGTGGACAGGGAGATCTCTGTTTGTAGTTGAGACTTCCAGAGAATTGGACAACCTCAAGGGTGATGATGTAGCCGGTGCGGGACTTGGCGCTGGTGTCAGAATGATCAGGGTCACGACCATGGAGTCCAGCAAAGTCAGCATCAACATAGCAATCAAGAGAGAGGTCGCCAGTTGGAGTCACAACAGTTCCTTTGTCAGCAGTACGATGCAAGTAGCGGACAATTGTTTGATTGCAATGGCATGGCTCTTCTTGGGAGAATGATTGAACCTGGCAACTTGACTTACTGCAAATGTGATGTCTGGTCTTGTGTTTGTTGACAAGTACAAGAGCATTCCAACAATAGAGCGGTAGTTCCAGAACTCATCCATGGGTTCTCCATCAGGGTCAATCCCAAGGCATGCTTGCAAAGCAGGGGTGTGGTTGGAGTTGCAGTCTTGAAGTCCTGTTGCCTTTATGATCTTCTGGATCAAACCCTTTTGTGTTAGGGTGACAGTGTTGGCAACTTCATCCTTGACAAACTTGATTCCAAGAAAGTCAGTGAAGGTGCCTTCACGAGTGAACTCCAAACCCAAATCAGTAAGATCCTGGAACAGTTTGTCAAGATCCTTCTTGTTGGAGTAGGCAATCCCAAGATCATCAACATAGAGAACAATCATGATGGTCTTGCTGTACAAGAGGCATGAGTCTGTGGCACTCTGCTTCAATCCTTGGAGGAGGAGTGCTTCACGAATGTGTTGATACCAAAGGCGGGGAGCAACCGAGAGGCCGTAGAGGCTCTTAACAAGTCGTAGGCAGGTTCTTTGGTCACTTGGCTGATCAGACTTGAAGCCCCTTGGCATGTGGATCCAGACTGGGTCAGTTAGGTTGGCTTGGACAAAGGCACTGCTGAAGTCAATGGAGCAAGTTTGCCATCCCAATGTTAGGGACAAGACAAGGAACAATCGAACTGAACTCCAAGCAACAACTGGGGCATAGGTTTCAGGTTCTCCTTCTTCAAGGTCGCCTCGAACACAGTAGCGCGCTTTGTACTTGGTGACTTCTCCATCTGGGGATCGCTTGCGCCGAAATACCCAAGTCCCTGGGAGAATCTTGGTCTTGGCTTCAAGGATACTGACTTCCTTCCAAGTCCCATTCTTCTCAAGGCTTGCCACTTCCTTAGCAGCTGCCTCCATCCACTTGGTCACATGCTCAATGTCAGCCATAGCTTGGTCAAAGCTCAGAGTGTCAGGATCAGATGCAGCTGCCTTGAAGGCAGTTGGGAAAGGATGATTCCATTTTCCTCAAAGATCCAAGCACTTGGAGAAGCAAAGTATCCATGGCCTTGAGTGTTATCGTATCCAAGGCGTTGTGGTGCTGCGCGAATGCGGTTGGACCGGCGCGGAGACGTTGGTGGCGGAGGCGACTTGACTGGTTGCTCGTCACGTGGTGAGTCAAGGGCGAATGCATTGTCTGGAACAGGACTCTCCCTCGTTTCAGACATTGGGGTCTGCTCCGAACTGGGGAGAAGATTGGCTGATGAACTGGGGAGATCTGGGTAGCTGGGACCTTGCGTGGCGTCTCTTCCTTGGCTTGTGAGCTGGAGTGTGGACGGCGTTGCAGAGGTGAAGTTCTGATGTCTGGCGTTGGAGGAGACTGGAGAGACCGAGGATCGATAGACTGCTCCTCGTTTGAGACATCATGGGAGTTGGAGGCCTTGGAGTGAGCAATGGAGAGCTTGGCAATGGCTGTGGAGCAGTTGGTGTCCTGGGTGGAGCCTCAGCCAAGGGAGGAACTGGGAGTTGTTCAATAGCAACAGCTTCATCCATGGAGGCAGCAACTCTTGTTTGGTTCTCATTGATGGCTTCTGTAGCTTGGGAGTCCATTCGCGCTTCCTCTGTAGCATTGTTGTCGTTGTCATCGAATGGGAACTGATATCTTGAGTCGCCAAACAAACGGGCCCAGCGTTGTATTAAAATCCGGGAGGGCATCCACATTGGTAGCCACTGTTGCAAACCAATCATCAAACACAATGTGATATTGGGGAGTGATGTACCCTGTCTCTGGATTCAAAACCAAGGGGACTGTGCTTGCATGTTTCTTGAGAGCCCCATGTTGACACAGCGGATGGACCGAGGCTTCCAGCGAGGCAGCTTCTTTCCATCTGCAATGGTCTTCTCAAGAGCATATACAGGGCATCCCACACATGCAGATCATGATACTTCCTTTGCTCCCATCTGGACTTGGTGAAGACATCACTTGGACAGAGACCTGTTGCCAAATCAGGAACATGGTTGTGAAGGAAGATAGCATGGGAGACTGCCATTGGCCAAAGTGTTGCATCAGCCACATCTGGCCAATGTACCGCTGAATGGAGCATCATTGTCCGAGCAATCGACATGATCGTTTGGATTGCCCTCTCAGCATGGCCATTGTGATGGTGAGCTCCAACTCCAGCAAACTTGACAACTTGCTTCAGAGTTCCAAGGTGCTCAGTGAACTTAGCTGAGGTGAAGCTTCCACCATTGTCAGAGAGATAGGATTGTGGAATGACTCCACTGTCCCTTGCCATCAACTCAAAGTTCTGCTTGGCCTTCAGAGTCTCATGAGTGTTCAGATGCTTCTGAAACTCAACATGCACAAAGTTGGAAGCATGATCAATGAAGAGGCAGCCACCAGCAAACATGTCTGAGTTCAAGCTCCTTCCAGCTGAAGAGAAGAGCCTTCCCTTTGTTCCACAAATGAAGTGATCAATGGAGACTTGTTGTCCAGGGAGCAAGTTGTCTGCCTTGAGAACTCCAGCTCAATCCTTGATAACAGTTGTGATCTTGGCAGGAGCTGGTCGCTGATGTTGCTTCCCATATTGGCATGCGGCACACTTGGGAGGGTTGACAATTCGGCAAGCAGCAGTATGGAGTGATCGATGCGACTCACTCCGACTCAGGACTCCAGTTCGCATGATGAATTGGATCTTGCGAAAGGAAAGGTGTCCAAGGCGGTGGTGCCACCTTAATAACTCCTTCTCAGCTTCAGTCAAGTTGAGGTTACTCTCATGAACAGTGTTCAAAGTGATGTTGAGAGCTGCAACTGCCTTGGGAGTGTCTGAGCTGCGGTGTGCATCAGAGGTAGGCAAGTTGTTGTCAGGGTTGACTCTTGCAATGAGTTGCCCTCTGGCTTCATCAGAGGTGCCACTCAAGGTCAGTTGATGAGCTTCAATGGTGATGGTCTCTCCAGGGTAAGCTTGGAGCAAGCTTGTGGTGGATAGGAGCCTGACCTTGATGCAAGACACCAAGTATGCTGGGACCTTGAGCATCCTTAGGTTGCCCAGAGTATCTTGCATTGCCCACAGAACATGACCTTGGCCTTCAATCCTGAGTCCCTTTGCAATGCCCTGCAGTTGAGTGATAGGGCCAGGGTGTTGATGGGTCCAACAAAGTCCTTGCGGTCAGGAGTGATCGAGATGCTTGCACCAGAGTCCCAAATGACAGGAAACGTTGAAGCCTTGGGAAGGGATTCGCGGAAGCGGTCGGTTGACTGGAGAGCCATGCGAAGGATTGTGGAGTAGTTGCCGTTTGGAAACTTAGCCATGTTCACTTGCATTGCCATCTTGCGAGCAGCTTGAAGTTGCTTGGAGGTCCACTGATGGTTCCCTAGGCCTTGGAAGCCAATGGGAGAGACGGGGCGATAGACGCCGTTGGACTTGGGAAGCCTGCGAGCGCGGCGTCGCTGCCGGCGAAGCGGAGCGTCGAGGTAGGCGTCGTTGATATCGCAGTGGTTGATCCTTGGCCCTTCCTCTTGCGTCGACAAATCCGATGGCGAGCGGGATGTGTTACGGACCTTGGGGAACTTGAGCCACACAACTGGGAAGGAGTCAGAATCATCCAACCTCTCAGTTACCTTGTTGCTGAGCTCAGTGGAGAGTGAAGCAAGCAAATAGGTCCTAGCTGCCATGTCGTTGGTCCTGTCATACTTGTCGTAGCGTTGAACTTGAGCTTCCGCCAACAACTTTGCCGACTGGACCGTGTACCTGGCGTGAGCCTTGATAACGTTAGTCATCTTGGCGTCGTCAGTTGGGTCCCTGAGGTAAGCAATGGAGTCCATCCCGGTGTCCTTGAGATGATCCCAGACAACATTCTGGAAGCTGATCAAATCATCACTTGGCTTGAAGGAGATCTTGTGCCCAGTTCTCCTGAAGTTGTAGCCCTTCTGGGCTGCAGAAACATAGACAGGGGCGGAGCTGGTTGGGAGAGGTGTGCTCTAGGAGAGCAATGGAGCCATCCAAACCTGTCCAGGTGTAGTTGGGCTTTCCACCTGTCCAAGCAGACCATTCATCCTTGGTCACCAAAGTGATTCCCAATGAGGGAACAGGAGGCTTGGAGCTTGAAGGAGCTGGGAGCTCCACTGGGGCAGTCATTGGGTTGGAACTCAAGACAGACTCTTCATCAGTAGCAAGAGTCCTGGCGAGCGATTGCCTCAGTGAAGTGACGTCGACAGGATCGGAGATCTCGAATCCTTCTGGATTGCGCGGCCTTCCACAGCAGTCCCAAGGATTCCAACAACAGGTTCGTCTGGAAGATTCGTCGGGGCGTGAAGCCTTCAGATGGTGGAACCGACATGATGATTGGAGTCTTGGCGGAAAGCAGGTCTTCAATCACTCAACAGATTGCTGGCTGCGTACTCGAGTTGGCAGAGCAATGAATCAGCCTAGTCTTGGGAAGACGTGGGGCTGTCGCAGGATTGCCGGAGGAGACCTGCCTTGGCGCGGACGTAACTTCCATGAAAGGAACTTGAAACGAGCTTGCCGGAGAGGAAAGTGCGTTAGAGGTAAAGTCTTATTATTGGGCGAAAATAACCAGTCGAAGTACACGGCGTGATCAAGGCTGCGTACTAGTTCGTAGAAATCCGGGTTCGGTCAAACTTAGAGTTTTAATTCTAGTGTTGTTTAACTTATGAGCTTATTTCTAGGTTTCAGGTTGAAAGAACCAATTCGATCCAGGTCCGATCGAATCTTGCCGATCTACTTTCGCGAAGTTAGAGGGTTGTGGGAGTGAACATTTAAAGCCTTCATCCCACTGATAAGGGCATTGAAATGTCAGCACCAACTCCACTTGCAAGAGTAAATTGGTGATCGCAACAACTGTTGCAACATGGTTAGACTTAGACAACATGATGAGGGACACATGTTGTAAATAAGTTGGCACATGAAGGGAAATCACAGTTGGATTGCCCAGGGTTAATGTGGACAAATTGTTGTTGTAGGAAAGGAGGTTATGAGGGCGGAAAGCAGTCCGGGACAACTGTAGTTTTTGTACTGGCGATTCGCCGTATACAGTTGGCGTGAGAATCTTCGTATCCAAAGCCGGATGGGACTCAGCTGGCGGGGACGAAATTTCAACGTCAATAACGGCACAATAACAGCTGTTAGCTGCTGTACCTTGACTCTCCCTCTCATTCAATGAAACAAGAAATAGATTAGTGATGGTGTGGTGAAAATGTAGGACATGAACAATAAACATATGGGCTTGCAGGAGAAGAGGGAACACTCTTAAATCCACCCAACACAAGTGCGGCGGTGCCGCGTGTCATAACCAGCAAGCTTTCGAATGCGTTCAAAACTTCTCGATTGAGGCCCTTGGTAAGGTAGTCAGCCAACTGGTCAGTGGTTGCAATCTTGAGCACGACATCTCCGTTGCGGACGTGGTGCCAAAGAAGTGCCACTAACCAGGAAGTACTTGGTGCGATTAGTAATCGTTGCTTGGTAGCGAGCAGCAGAGCACCATTGTTGTCTTCAAAGACTCGGCAGCGAATGGTAGACTTGAAGTCAGGTGGCAGAGTCAATTCCTTGCAGATTTCTCCAAGAAGATCACGAAGTGGCAACAGAGTCCTCATGCTTGCACTGAGAGCAGAGTACTCAGATTCCAATGTGGACAGGAGATCTCTGTTTGTAGTTGAGACTTCCAGAGAATTGGACAACCTCAAGGGTGATGATGTAGCCGGTGCGGGACTTGGCGCTGGTGTCAGAATGATCAGGGTCACGACCATGGAGGCCAGCAAAGTCAGCATCAACATAACAATCAAGAGGTCTCAGTTGAGTCACAATAGTTCCTTTGTCAGCAGTGCGATGCAAGTAGCGGACAATTGTTTGATTGCAATGGCATGGCTCTTCTTGGGAGAATGATTGAACCTGGCAACTTGACTTACTGCAAATGTGATGTCTGGCCTTGTGTTTGTTGACAAGTGAGCATTCCAACAATAGAGCGGTAGTTCCAGAACTCATCCATGGGTTCTCCATCAGGTCAATCCCAAGGCATGCTTGCAAGCAGGGTGTGGTTGGGGTTGCAGTCTTGAAGTCCTGTTGCCTTTATGATCTTCTGGATCAAACCCTTTTGTGTTAGGGTGACAGTGTTGGCAACTTCATCCTTGACAAACTTGATTCCAAGAAAGTCAGTGAAGGTGCCTTCAGTGAACTCAAACCCAAATCAGTAAGATCCTGGAACAGTTTGTCAAGATCCTTCTTGTTGGGTAGGCAATCCCAAGATCATCAACATAGAGAACAATCATGATGGTCTTGCTGTACAAGAGGCATGAGTCTGTGGCACTCTGCTTCAATCCTTGGAGGAGGAGTGCTTCACGAATGTGTTGATACCAAAGGCGGGAGCAACCGAGAGGCCGTAGAGGCTCTTAACAAGTCGTAGGCAGGTCCTTTGGTCACTTGGCTGATCAGACTTGAAGCCTCTTGGCATGTGGATCCAGACTGGGTCAGTTAGGTTGGCTTGGACAAAGGCACTGCTGAAGTCAATGGAGCAAGTTTGCCATCCCAATGTTAGGGACAAGACAAGGAACAATCGAACTGAACTCCAAGCAACAACTGGGGCATAGGTTTCAGGTTCTCCTTCTTCAAGGTCGCCTCGAACACAGTAGCGCTTTGTACTTGGTGACTTCTCCATCTGGGGATCGCTTGCGAAATACCCAAGTCCCTGGGAGAATCTTGGTCTTGGCTTCAAGGATACTGACTTCCTTCCAAGTCCCATTCTTCTCAAGGCTTGCCACTTCCTTAGCAGCTGCCTCCATCCACTTGGTCACATGCTCAATGTCAGCCATAGCTTGGTCAAAGCTCAGAGTGTCAGGATCAGATGCAGCTGCCTTGAAGGCAGTTGGGGAAGGATGATTCCATTTTCCTCAAAGATCCAAGCACTTGGAGAAGCAAAGTATCCATGGCCTTGAGTGTTATCGTATCCAAGGCGTTGTGGTGCTGCGCGAATGCGGTTGGACCGGCGCGGAGACGTTGGTGGCGGAGGCGACTTGACTGGTTGCTCGTCACGTGGTGAGTCAAGGGCGAATGCATTGTCTGGAACAGGACTCTCCCTCGTTTCAGACATTGGGGTCTGCTCCCGAACTGGGGAGAAGATTGGCTGATGAACTGGGGAGATCAGGGTAGCTGGGACCTTGCGTGGCGTCTCTTCCTTGGCTTGTGAGCTGGAGTGTGGACGGCGTTGCAGAGGTGAAGTTCTGATGTCTGGCGTTGGAGGAGACTGGAGAGACCGAGGATCGATAGACTGCTCCCTCGTTTGAGACATCATGGGAGTTGGAGGCCTTGGGTGAGCAATGGAGAGCTTGGCAATGGCTGTGGAACAGTTGGTGTCCTGGGTGGAGCCTCAGCCAAGGGAGGAACTGGGAGTTGTTCAATTGCAACAGCTTCATCCATGGAGGCAACTCTTGTTTGGTTCTCATTGATGGCTTCTGTAGCTTGGGAGTCCATTCGCGCTTCCTCTGTAGCATTGTTGTCGTCGTCATCGAATGGGAACTGATATCTTGAGTCGCCAAACAAACGGGCCCAACGCGTTGTATTAAAATCCGGGAGGGCATCCACATTGGTAGCCACTGTTGCAAACCAATCATCAAACACAATGTGATATTGGGGAGTGATGTACCCTGTCTCTGGATTCAAAACCAAGGGGACTGTGCTTGCATGTTTCTTGGAGAGCCCCATGTTGACACAGCGGATGGACCGAGGCTTCCAGCGAGGCAGCTTCTTTCCATCTGCAATGGTCTTCTCAAGAGCATACACAGGGCATCCCCACACATGCAGATCATGATACTTCCTTTGCTCCCATCTGGACTTGGTGAAGACATCACTTGGACAGAGACCTGTTGCCAAATCAGGAACATGGTTGTGAAGGAAGATAGCATGGGAGACTGCCATTGGCCAAAGTGTTGCATCAGCCACATCTGGCCAATGTACCGCTGAATGGAGCATCATTGTCCGAGCAATCGACATGATCGTTTGGATTGCCCTCTCAGCATGGCCATTGTGATGGTGAGCTCCAACTCCAGCAAACTTGACAACTTGCTTCAGAGTTCCAAGGTGCTCAGTGAACTTAGCTGAGGTGAAGCTTCCACCATTGTCAGAGAGATAGGATTGTGGAATGACTCCACTGTCCCTTGCCATCAACTCAAAGTTCTGCTTGGCCTTCAGAGTCTCATGAGTGTTCAGATGCTTCTGAAACTCAACATGCACAAAGTTGGAAGCATGATCAATGAAGAGGCAGCCACCAGCAAACATGTCTGAGTTCAAGCTCCTTCCAGCTGAAGAGAAGAGCCTTCCTTTGTTCCACAAATGAAGTGATCAATGGAGACTTGTTGTCCAGGAGCAAGTTGTCTGCCTTGAGAACTCCAGCTCGATCCTTGATAACAGTTGTGATCTTGGCAGGAGCTGGTCGCTGATGTTGCTTCCCATATTGGCATGCGGCACACTTGGGAGGGTTGACAATTCGGCAAGCAGCAGTATGGAGTGATCGATGCGACTCACTCCGACTCAGGACTCCAGTTCGCATGATGAATTGGATCTTGCGAAAGGAAAGGTGTCCAAGGCGGTGGTGCCACCTTAATAACTCCTTCTCAGCTTCAGTCAAGTTGAGGTTGCTCTCATGAACAGTGTTGAGAGTAATGTTGAGAGCTGCAACTGCCTTGGGAGTATCTGAGCTGCGGTGTGCATCAGAGGTAGGCAAGTTGTTGTCAGGGTTGACTCTTGCAATGAGTTGCCCTCTGGCTTCATCAGAGGTGCCACTCAAGGTCAGTTGATGAGCTTCAATGGTGATGGTCTCTCAGGGTAAGCTTGGAGCAAGCTTGTGGTGGATAGGAGCCTGACCTTGATGCAAGACACCAAGTATGCTGGGACCTTGAGCATCCTTAGGTTGCCCAGAGTATCTTGCATTGCCCACAGAACATGACCTTGGCCTTCAATCCTGAGTCCCTTTGCAATGCCCTGCAGTTGAGTGATAGGGCCAGGGGTGTTGATGGGTCCAACAAAGTCCTTGCGGTCAGGAGTGATCGAGATGCTTGCACCAGAGTCCCAAATGACAGGAAACGTTGAAGCCTTGGGAAGGGATTCGCGGAAGCGGTCGGTTGACTGGAGAGCCATGCGAAGGATTGTGGAGTAGTTGCCGTTTGGAAACTTAGCCATGTTCACTTGCATTGCCATCTTGCGAGCAGCTTGAAGTTGCTTGGAGGTCCACTGATGGTTCCCTAGGCCTTGGAAGCCAATGGGAGAGACGGGGCGATAGACGCCGTTGGACTTGGGAAGCCTGCGAGCGCGGCGTCGCTGCTGGCGAAGCGGAGCGTCGAGGTAGGCGTCGTTGACATCGCAGTGGTTGATCCTTGGCCCTTCCTCTTGCGTCGACAAATCCGATGGCGAGCGGGATGTGTTACGGAGCTTGGGGCAAGG
>JAKSYS010000227.1:0-83041 GCA_022925895.1 Fragilaria crotonensis | reverse complement strand
CATGTCGAGGATAGTAGGCTACTGGATAAGTCCAGTACCGGTGAGACAGTGAATACTGTCGTTGGCGAAGCTGAGAGAGATTCGACGTTTGGACGGAATGTCAGATTCGAGTCAGACGTGAACTCGGAATTGAACACACGACTGAACTGGGATAAAGAATTCGAAATTAATCGCGATACGGATTTCCAAAGAGTCCAACAAACCAAGATTCCATCGGAGGACGAAAACTATGGAAAGTCAATGGAGAATCATTAAACATGTAGGAGATTGGACAGAAGTCCACTATAAAGAACTGGGAAGAACAAGAAGGAGACACAAGGAAGGAAGAAGACAGAGGAAGGTTCTGGAGAGACAGAGAAGGGAACCTGGAAGAGGAGTTTAGTTAGAACCTAAACTCATAACTTTTACTTTGCTGATTTTGTCAAGGCCTGACAACTGCAGTTATCACCCCATAACCAGAGCAAGTACTGTGGTACCGCTCACGATATCTGGGATTCTCAACACGTTTTATAAAACGATTGTTTTGAGAGTTAAGATCTAACGACGACGACGATGGCGAGCGAAGCGACGATGAAGTCGAGTCCGCTCGAGACGATCAAGGTCATTCCCTTTTGGGAAATGACAAGACGAAGGGCGGTATGGAACCGCGAGTTCTTCAAGAAGGCAGAAGTGTTTGCTGCGTCCAAAGGCTTTGAGAGGGGCCTGCTGGAAAGTTGAAGCTGCCAAGCCCAGGGGCTGTGGAGTTGACAAGAGAGGAAGAACAAGCGCAGAAGTGGAACAACGATGCTCGCAATTTTTGATTATGTCATGCCAGGGCGACGCATTTGCGATTATTGAGGCCGAAGAGACGGCGAACGACATGTGGAAAGCGTTGAAAAGTCGCTACGATTCGAAGAAGACGAAAGACCTTGTGAAGGCGACTACGCAATTGGAGAAGTGTTACATGAAGAATGACATGGAGGACCCGCACATGTGGATATTGGAGCTCGAAAGGTTGAACAGAGAGTTGGTAAGTGCGAAAATGGGACCATGAGAAGCCAAGAACAGATGCAAGCAACAATTTTGGCACGTTTGCCAAAACGACTACGAGGCCGTCATCACTTCGTTGAACGGCAAGATTGGGCGTGAGGTATGGACCATCAAGACTTCGTTGAGGAGATCACAGGGCACTATCAGATGTTCATTGAGCCGTTTAAGGGACGAATTCAAGAAAAGAGAGACGAAAAAGGAGGCGAACGAAATCAGAAGCATTTGGCGCTCGACGACCGGCGGACGAAACAGCTGGCGGCAGTTTAAAGGGAAGTGCAATAAGTGTGGAAAACAAGGGCACAAGGCACGAGACTGCAAGAGCAATGAAGAGAGAAATGGAGGCAATGTCAAGAATGGCAATGGAGTGCAAAATTCGTTTTCGGGAAAATGTTACAAATGTGGCCAAGTTGGGCACCGAGCGCAACACTGCAAAACTCAAGGCAACGACTCGGGAATGTTTGTCGGAATGGCTATTCACGAAACGAGAAACAGGGAGGAACCAACGACATCGCGAACGATAACAGGAAACGCAAACCTGATACGGAGTTGGACCGCAAGTACAAGAAATTTGCCGAGACGATTATTGCCCTCGACGTATCGGAACCGGAAGAAGAATTAATTGGTCAATACTACGATGGGATTGAAAAGAACGACACCGAACTCGAAGAAGATCTCCGAAGGATCGAAAAGCCCGTGAGTTGGGCTGATATGTGCGAAACGAGCGATGACGAAAGCAATCACGAAGACAATGACGACGATGACGAAGACGATTTCTGGAACGACGACGAAAAAGACAAGAAAAAGAATCCGACACGACTGAATACCGCATGGACACCCCGCGAGGCCTAAGTAATTGGAAGTGGGACGAAGAAGTTTTCATGGCGAATTCCAGCAAAACTAAGTTTGTTGCTGACCATGATGAAGATGGTTTGAGAACTGGTTGATGGATTCGGGCGCCACTACTCATGTTGCCAAGACCACCAACAACATGTTTAATTTGAAGGCTACTTTGGATGGAGAGCATGTCAGAGTTGGGAGCAATGAGACCCTAAAAGCTACAGCTATTGGAGATCTATGTTTGGAGCAAAAACACTCCAATAAACGGATGATTTTGCGAGAAGTGATGGTTATCCCCGACTTCGCTCGAAACCTGATCAGTGTGGGACGTTTGAATGAGAATGGGAACGAGTTTGTGAGCAGGAAAGACGAATCTGAGCTCAAGAACCCATCTGGTGACACGATGAAATTTGAAAAACAGACGGGATGACTTATCTGAAAGCGCGACGAGTTTCGTTTGAAAGAGAAGCTTTTAATGCCGAAGGAATTGCGAAACGAGGCGACGAAACCATCGAGAACGAGAAGAATGAAGCCATGGACATCAATGAGGCGCATCGAAAATTTGGACATGCGACGGAAAAAGTGGTTCGGAGCTTGCTTAAAACGCTTGTATCAAACCTACGGGAGAGTGGGCTGTGTGCGATGGATGTGCACGTGCAAAAGCTACGCAGAAACGAACCAATAAGATCACGACGACCGAGGCTGAAGAACGTGGCGAACGCCTATATATGGATACGAGTGGTCCATACAACGAGACGGTTGCGGGATCACGATACTGGTTCAAGATTGTCGACGACAAAACGAGAAAGTCGTGGGACTTTTGGCGCTAAGAAGAGTGGGATAAAGCGCACAAGAACTTCTGGACAAATTGAAGGCGGCTGGTATTGAAGTGAAGTACGTCCGATGCGACAATGCCGGAGAACACATTTCGGATTTAAAGAAGATGTGCGAAGGACAGTACAATATCAAGATGGAGTATACGGCACCGCACACACCACAGCATAACGGGTTGTTGAACGCATGTTTGCACGAGACGCCAACAGAGCACTGGCTATGATGCTGTCTGCAGGATGGACCAAATTTCTACAGGAAAACTATGGGCGGAAGCGACGAAGACTGCGGCGGTACTCGGGAATTACCCAATACCCGCAGTACAGTACCCCAGACGAACTGTTCTACGGTACCCCGTGCACCATATACGGTAGCACAGTGGAATATGGCCGAATTGGCTATGTTACAAACAGAGGGACAATGAGGGGAAGTTCAAGGAGAAAGCCACCAAGATGATCATGGTTGGCTATGCTGAGAACCATGCAAGAGATGTGTACAGGATGTACAATCCCTACAGTGGAAAAATTGTTGAAACAAGAGATATTCATGCATGGGCTGACTTGACAAAGGCTGAAAATGACATCAGATTGACAATGGCCGAGGCCTTTGACCGTCAGATGGTCCTAGGCGAAGATCTGGAAGAGGTGGAAGCTGAATTGGCGGCAGATGAAGAGAATTGACTCCCAAATTCATCTCATTCCAGAGTATGATGAGGAAATCGCGACCATGACTGCATTGCAACCGGCTGAAACTCCCATGTCTTCAGCAGGGAGGATAGAGTCGATGATTGAGCAAGAGAACGAAAGAAGACGAGGTACACGCGAGAACGAAACGAAAATGGACGTGCCCCCAACATCAATTCTTTTCGATTCTGACTCCGATGACGACGAAGACGTCATCATATTGCGAAAGGAAGGCGACAGCGTTGAAGAGCGAATCGTGGAGTTGCCTACAGAACAAACAATCATCGAAAATGCCGAAGAAATGGTCGAGAGAGCAAAAACAGAGGACAACACCATTGGAAAGAGAATTGAAAAAACTTGGAATTGAGAGTCCAGTTGTGATCGAAAACGACGAGCCCGGGACGCGTACAAGAAGCAGAACTCGAATTGCGCATCTGGTATTTAATACCATGCTTACGTCGGACCCAGGCGAACCTAAGACATTTCGTGCAGCTGTGACCGGACCGAAGAAGCAAGAGTGGATACCGTCTGCTAAGTCCGAAATTAATAATTTCATATCACGCGACGCATGGAAGAAATTCCCAAGGGACAAGTTAAACGGACGAAAACCGATACCTGTTAAGTGGATTTTCAAGATCAAGAGGAACAAGACGGCACACTACGGTACAAGAGCAGAATCGTACTGAAGGGCTACGTGATGGTACCTGGTGTTGACTACAGAGTCATTTTCACCTGTTGCAACGGATACAACGGTCAGACTCGCGATTACTATCGCGCTGTACAGGCAAGACGAAGGTTGGACGATTGAGATGATCGATATTGAAGCAGCGTTCTTAAACGCGGAACTTGAAGATGACAAGCCAGTATTTGCTGAGTGGCCGGAAGGTATTGTTGAATTGGGATATATAACGGAAGACGAATTGAGACGTTATTGTATTATGCTGACTCGTCCTATGTATGGAGGAGTGGATGTCCCAAGACTTTTTGAAGACACTACGTAAGTACTTGACGAAGCACATGAATATGATTCAAAGTCTGGTTGATCCGTGCATGTACTACTGGAAAGACACGAAAGGGCATATGACCCTGATGGCAGTTGTGCATGTGGATGACGTAATTTTGGTTGGATCGAAGAAGGCGATTGAAGAATTCAAGACGAAGCAGGAACGATTCAATATATCTGATCTCGGAAAGTTGAAGAAGCACTTAGGAGTATGGTACGATTGGAGCGTGGACGAAAACGGAAATGTCATTATCATTGCGAAGATGAACAAACTTGAAGATGAAATCGTGAAACCTACGAGAAGATTACTGGCAAGAAGTCAAGACATACGACACGCCCGGATACCCGAACAAGTACCTAAGTAAAACGAAGGACCTACGGTTAATATGACGGATTACAGGTCAATGGTTGGAAAGATCATGTATTTAACGACGAAACTGGCACCGGATTTGGCCAACGCAGCTCGAGAACTGGCACAGCACCTATCGACCCAGGTGAGGATCACTGGAAGGCATTGGACAGAATGGTCGGTCATATCAAGCTACGACCGTACGAGGGACTCACGTACAGAAGACCCAAGGAACTACGACCTATTTCTATGGTGGATTCCGACTATGCCAAGAATACGGACAATCAAGAGTATATCTTCGGGACTGCATACGTTAGGTGGAACGTTGGTACATTGGGAATCAAAGACCCAACACGTCGTTACACTATCGAGTACCGAAGCGGTATATCAGTTTGGCGAGAGGTGCATGCGAGAACAAGTTTATCATGATGTTACTTGACGAAGGCATACGAAGACCGGATGAGAAACGTCATATGGGAAAAGTGTACGAGGATAATCTTGGAGCTATCTATTTGGTCAAGAATCAACATGTCGGAGCCAGAACGAAGCATATCGATGTACGTGCTCATTTTATCCGTGAACTGGAAGATAACGGTTATTTGAACGTGCAGTTTATTCGATCGGAAGAGAATGCAGCGGACATATTGAACAAGAACTGTCCTGAGAAATTACATACGAAACACGCGAAGAACATACGAGATGGAACCCTGGATTGTTGGAGGGAGGATGTCGAGGATAGTAGGCTACTGGATAAGTCCAGTACCGGTGAGACAGTGAATACTGTCGTTGGCGAAGCTGAGAGAGATTCGACGTTTGGACGGAATGTCAGATTCGAGTCAGACGTGAACTCGGAATTGAACACACGACTGAACTGGGATAAAGAATTCGAAATTAATCGCGATACGGATTTCCAAAGAGTCCAACAAACCAAGATTCCATCGGAGGACGAAAACTATGGAAAGTCAATGGAGATCATTAAACATGTAGGAGATTGGACAGAAGTCCACTATAAAAGAACTGGGAAGAACAAGAAGGAGACACAAGGAAGGAAGAAGACAGAGGAAGGTTCTGGAGAGACAGAGAAGGGAACCTGGAAGAGGAGTTTAGTTAGAACCTAAACTCATAACTTTTACTTTGCTGATTTTGTCAAGGCCTGACAACTGCAGTTATCACCCCATAACCAGAGCAAGTACTGTGGTACCGCGCTCACGATATCTGGGATTCTCAACAGACGCAATCCCCCCCTGAGATCCACATGGATTTTTTCTGGGAGGAATCTAGAGTGATTCCTGTTTCACGGAACATCAAAAGCATGGCAGCATCGTATAGAGATGATGACGTTGCGATCACTCTTCCTCCTGTGGGTTGCATGTGCTTACATTGGACTAACCATTGCCTTCACGCCCTCCACCCCTCTGTCGATTCGTCGAGAGTGGTATCCTGTTTTGCGCGGACAAGCGAACGATGATGACAAACTCGTCGATTACAACGATGATGCCTTTGGACTTGTCTTTCTAAGCTCGTTTGTCGTAGAACATGACAACGTCTTTGCCGGAACCTTTGGAGTTCTATCGGCTGTTGCCGCTATTTTGGTCAGAAGCAAGGTACTCGCATACCGACCCTTGATCCCGGGAATTGTAGCGTTGGCGACCGTCTTGACCTTGACAGCACTTAGGCCAACATCGTTTCACCCCCGGACAATTTGACACTATTGCAACTGGGTGTCTGCTCAGTATCACTGGCATGGAGCATAATTCAAGAAGTACATCAACAAGGCGAAAAGTACGACTGAGTAGAAACCCGACCTTATTGAATTTCTAATGTTTCTCAGGGTGGAGCTAGCAGCTAGTTCCTTCACAATCCATGTTTGCCCGGTATCCATTCGCCTCACTGGGAGACCATCCATGCGACTCGAGCCACTCTCGTTCGAGCTTGTACACTTGAACTCCGAGTGGATACGTCTGAGGCTCTCCTCCACCACCGCACGCCAAGCTTACATCACCCTGTGGACATGTCGACGCGCTGACAAGCAAATCGATTTCGGCCAGGAATTCAATATAATCTCCAACATCCACAGGTGAGGGTTTCGTAAAGTATTGGTGGGTATCCTTCGTAAATCCCGTGCACATGAAAACATTCAATACATCATGAACATCTTCCTCTTTGAGACCATCCCGGAACGCTTGACGCGTGAGATTGGAGTGGCAACACGTGTTAGCGTTACACCCGGTCATTGCAAAATTGGTGTAGGGGTCGCATCGACTTCCAATCACATCGTGAACGCCGGCACCATCTTCATCATACCCATATGCAATGGTGTCTTCCACAATGGTCGCCATGGGTCTCAAAAATGGCATGTTGCTCCAGAGACGGTCACCTGTCTGAAGATGCGTGGCATGAATTTGGCGAGTCTTGGAAGAATAGAATCGTTCCTGGGGATTGGACAGCGACCAGCAATTCATGTCGGCAACTTGTGGTCCTTGGGTGCACACGATCCTCCACAAATGTCCAGCGGGAACCTTCCACGAGCGGGCATCGCAAGCGGGAATTTCCAACTCTTCAATGAGTGTCGCCTTGCCGTCAGATACAGCTGTTCTTAATTTACTGTAAAGCTCATCGCCACCCTTCTTGTCTGGTAGTGTTGTGACATTATAACAAGGAATCGGCGTCGAGGAACGGGCAAGATCACGTCGTGTCGATGTCATTCTTGAGGAGATACGAGCTTACTCTCCCTTGACGACTGTAGTCACCTTTCAGCCGGGACGACGGTGCGCAGCGGATGGGAAGTGAAAGGATTGACCTGACCACTTGTACCACTGTGCTGCAAATGATGTGTGTGAAAATGAAAGAATCAAGCTGACTGCCTCGTTCATCTTCCCAACAAAATGAAAGAAAAAGTGGTCATTGTTGGGACGGGAATACGGGATTATGGGATGCTGGGAGTACCGGTACATTTTTGTACAGTATAGACGAAACTGGACAAACGGACAAACAGCAGACGTACTCACCTTTGCCCTACCGGTACTCTTGTACTAGCATACCATGGTACTGTGGACTCTGGTATCCCGTTTCGTCCGTACTCGAACTCAACTACTAGTACTGTAGTAGCAGTATGAAAGAACGAATAATAAGATGTATCATAAGAGCATCTTTAAAGGCAAAGCGAATTTCTTGATCAAATGACATAATTGTGACGAAAATTTCATCTTTTGTAACGGCTTCTGAACGTCTCGGTTATTTTTCAAGATTGGCTGCCTCGGAACGACTGTCCTGAATAGGCATCTTCAAAGGCGCGAAATGCAAATACATTTTTGAGTCGGTTTATCACAGCACCAAATCCGGATACATGATGACACCTGCTTTTGAGTACAATATCACCAATCTAGACTACATTGACATCATGCCTGCAATTGGAAATCATGTCACCGCATTCTTCCTGCTGGTAGGATCTGCATTCCTTCCTCTGCTCCTTACTTATTACCATCATCAGCAGCAAGAGCAGCAAGAGGAGCACAATGAGAACGGCCTGGAGGATGCCGTGGCAAAGGTGGTCGAAGTTGTTTGCAAAGTTCGTCGACGGCTTGAGAGAGGAGGAGCAGAAGAACATGACGAGGACAAGGATGATAACCTGCCACCAAAACGTCGTCGCTCTTCCCGCTTTCAACATCATCGGGCAAGGCTTGCAATTCAAGAGGATTATTTCTCTCCGACACCAATTTTTGATGACAAGCAATTCGAGAGGGTATTTCGGATTACAAAACAATGACTGAACAAATCATGCTCGTATGCGCACGGTCCGACTCATTTTCACCGAGATAGAAGATGTCAGTGGTCGATACGGAATCGCCCCCATGGCCAAGATCTTGGTTGCTTTGAAACAGATTGCGTATGGGTGCTCTCCGAGTGCCTTCCTTGATTACTTCCAGATGAGTGAAGGAACAGCACGACAGTCTCTTCTCAAGGTTTGCCATATTGTTTCCTCAGACGAAGAGTTGACAAGTGTTTTTTTAAGAGCGATGACGCGAGCCGATGCCCGGAGAGTTTCGTCGCTGCATGAAGCTGAGCACGGTGTGCGAGGAATGCTCGGATCACTCGATTGCATGCACGTATATTGGAAGAACTGTCCCGTTGCATGGCAGGGCTCGCAGACGGGAAAGTCGAAGAAACCATCAATTGTACTTGAAGCCTTTGCAGACTACAATCTGTGGTTTTGGCATCATTCCTTTGGATGGCCAGGATCACTTAACGATATTAATATATGGGATCGCAGTTGTCTCTTGAAAACCTTTCTCGATGGTTCTTTTGCAAACAACGTTGACTTTGAATTCGAGATTGGTGGCAAACAGGTTTTCCATCGACTGTGGCTGTTGGTGGACGGTATCTATCCCGAACTATCTCGATTTGTGAAGACAATTCAAGAGCCAGTAGGAAGAAAGGCATCCAAGTATGCTATATGGCAGGAAAGCGCAAGAAAAGACATCGAGCGAGCGTTTGGTGTACTCAGAGGAAGTTTCACGTCTTGGTAAGGAAGATGGAGTTTTGGTACCTTACAGATATATGCAGTGTCGTCAATACTTGCATTGTACTGCACAATATGATGGTTGCAAATCGTATTGAAAGTGGCGATGATGAATCCGATGCCTTTTATCTGTATGATACCACTATTGACGACAATGCCACAATAATTGAAGAAGCAGAACAAGAGCACGTGAATAGAAGAGTGGCGGAGATGGAGCTACATAAGCACTTGTATGGAATCAATACAGATGAAAGATTGCGTCGACACAATGAGGATGTAGCGGATGCATCAATTCTTGAATCCTTGAGATTCCAATATGTTCAGCGTCGGTGGGAATGCTTATACGATGCAAAAGAGCACCATCGATTGCGGCGCAATACTGGATGAGATCAACCAGGAGTAGCTTGTGGTAGTTACTAAAGCCGGCGGTACCAGATAAGCCACTCTAATAATTGTGCGTCGTCTACTACGTGTACTTATTAACGCTGTTGCTTGCTTCATTTTGCTTATTGTTGTCGTTGTCGTACTCAAGCTCAAGGCGACGTCTCTTGCCACGCGTCTCGGCCATTCTCAAAGCCAATTGTTCCTTAGCGAATGCCTTCCTATCAGGAGTGTCGGTGACTGTATCAAACGCATATCCTGTTCTGCCTTCATATTCTCTAACATGGCAGTTCCAACGTTTGCAATAACTTCACTGATGTTCTGCATTATGTCTCCTATTCCTCCACCATTACCACTACCCTCGTTGTTGGTCAGCACAGACGTAGCACCTCCGGATTCTTGCTTTATAAAGACTTCTGAAACAACTGCCTTCACAATTTTAGCATCGGCTTCTGCCTGACGAGACTTCTTCTTCCCAAGCGGACGCTTGCTTTCATCTCCGCGCTGCTCCTCATCAATTTTTGTACGGTAACTTGCAAACTTATTCATGTCCTTCAGGTATTCATAGGATGTATAGAAGTCAAACGGGTGACCGTACCTTTGCTTATATAACTCCAGACATGCAGCTTTATGGTCATCCGCATTCCATCCACTGCACATCTTCGTTGTCTCGACAATACCCATAAACTTCATGACCTCGGCAGCAATCTGACTTTTGAATCGGGTGTAGATTGAGTCTGCACTACGTTTAGGGAATAACCTGCCGACACCTTTCCTGACGTACTCTTCACGAGTTGCGTGCGAACTCTGCATGAGTAGTTTCTTGTCAGCTGCAACGTGTTCCTTGATGAAATCCACGTAGATGTCGTGCATGTGATCCTTGAATACTCTGCCTTTCTGATGATTTCCCGAAATTGCGTTCTCCGAAGCAGCAATGAAGGCACGCGCAACAATGACATCCTCAACATTCGTGTGGCCCGGTCCACGCGGCTTGGCCGAAGTTGCTGCAGCATCACTACTTGCTGTGGTGGTGGATGTCAACAACAACGCATTCTCGTCATCCATTGTGGTGGCGGTCGGGATGAGTACGACTCCTAGTACACACGATTAATGGGATTTGCTCCAGATCAAATTATTTGGTATCGTATCAAATCAGGCCTGATTTGGTACGACATCAAATATTTGATACGCCCGGCCAGCTCGCCCGCGCTTTTCAATTTGATAAGTCAGCCTTTAAAGATGCCACTTCGTGAACTCGTGGAGCTTTCACGCCGGCCGGTCATTTGAATTTTTTTTGATACCGCCCTTTAAAGATGCTCTAAGATCATAAGATAAACCAATTGCATACGCCAGTCCGAGTTTCTCATCCAGGGCAGGCTTCCATACCAGCACTACAAGTACCGGTAGTTCCGTGATTGCGGGTGCGGATCGTAAACTACCGGTAGCAACAGTGTATGCATAGCGGTTCAAGGATTGGAAGCCAGAAGCGTGTTAACTCTCTTCAGGCAATAGCCAGACCGTCATTTACCGGACCTGCAAAGGAAACCAAAACTGTTCTTGAGTGAGCAGGGACTATTGACTGTTGCATCTACTATCTACTGCGGTAGCGACTTTTCTTGCATGAACCCTTGCTACTTGCCACGCTCATCTAATCGACCAACCGTAGCTGATGCAACTCTCAGTGTTCTTACTCCTACCCCAATGATTTGGGCTTTGTACTTCCAAGCTACTTCCAAGCAGGTCGAACCGATCTGCTCCATTCTCCAATCCACGTAGATGGACCCTATTCGTGACCACGATGTATCGTAAGTACCTCGTACATCCTACCAGCACGGTAATCAATATTTCTACTCAAAGCGTTTGTCTACAGAGCATTGCACTAGCTTGATACTGGTATGCGTGGTAACCAACAAAACAATCGTTTTGTATCTGTTCCTTCCTGTGGTGTTGTAATCCAACTACCTCTAAAACTTTCCTAATCGGCACAGCTTTTCGTCAATTTGAATCATGCGATTCGAAAGTGCCATCAAAGCTTTTTGGTAGGTGACGATGAGGGAATCCATACGATCGGCCAGCTCGCCCACCTGGATTTGACAATCGGCTGTATTGACTCTTAGGGAATCCAAGCGGCGTTCCTCGTCGAGCGTTATGACAGGCGCATTCAAAATTGGTGCCTGAGTTATGTCAGAGAGACTAGATTTTTGAGAAATATGCAAGAGATTCAGAATATCGCCCAAATGGGTCATGTCGCGTCGTAAGGAATCCTGAGACGCCAAAACCATTTGCTGGCGATAAATCATTGGATAGTCCTGAGATCGACCGGACAAAACTTGCTGGTACGTCAAGCCAGCACCAGGCTGCAGTTCTTCAAGGAGCTTGTCTGATTCATCGCCTGCCCGATTGAAGGTGGCTGTGGTCGACGATTTCCATTGTTGTTCGAGCCTCTCCAAGCGATTGACAACATCGAGTTGGCTGTTGTCATCGTCCGGTAACTTGTTGTCCGTATTCGGTGCTATCCCCAAGCGTAATTCTAACGCTTGCAAACGAGCGTCAAGCTCTAGATCAGAAAGTACAGACATGTTGTAAAGTTCTTTCAAACAAACCAGATAAACGATTATATAATGGCGTTGCGTTGAGAGAGATTTCATCGTTCAAAACCCTGGAAAAGATACTACTACCGGTAGATACCGCAACTGTCGCATTGCGTACTGTATAGAGAATAGAGGCCGTGTAGACTACGGTAGTGCAAGACACACGAGCGACAGACGTCGTACATGTGCAATATCGTCACATGTCATAAGACATACGACTACCTGGTACTCGGAATACGAGCACCGGTGCACTCAGAATGCGTCGTTCTCGGACTGTCTGAACTCTAAAACCTTGTATGCATAATGCATACACAAGAGCTCAGGCTGGGTATGGGTCATATTGTCATACATTTCTGTGTCATACAGTACATACGCTACTAGCTACGGATAATAATGCTGTTCTACGCTTGTGGAGTACTCCAGTACAAATTGAAATGTATCATACATGTCATTCCAGTACACCAGTACTCCTACGCTACAAGCAATGCGAGTACAGTTACGCTGCATAAACGCTTCGAGCGGGAAACGACTTCATACTCCACCCGTCCAGGATTTAAAATACACCGACACCCTCACTGTCGATCAGGATCAACGTAGCACTAATGTGTTCTCTTAGTATTCAGTATAAGTACTGCAATCGAAGGAACACCTGCACGTAATGATGTTTCACTTCGCACTTCACACTTCCCACGCCACGAATCTGCCATAACAACTGATCGATCATGACTGGCGAGACGACAACTGAAACCCCCGTCGAGGAAACTGCGCCGGAAATTCGTGTTCTATACCACCATGGAGATGGAGAACAAGGAGAGACAGTGGCGGATCCTGCAACCGAGACTCCTGGTAGTCCACTCCAAGACGAATTGAAGACGGGTTCAGTTGGGAAACGTGAACGAGGGACGGAAGACGATGTGGACGAACGCCAAGAAGACGGAATTGTTGACGAAACGAATGTCAAGATGGCAGAAGTCCCTGATGATGCCAGCAAGGAAGGAAAGGAGAACGATAATCCTACGACGGACGACTTCGCGCTTCCGACGAAACCTATCAAACGCGCTCGCACTGGTTATTTCATCTTTGCGGATGAAAAAAGATCTCAGATTCAAGCTCAGGTATGTAGGTGAATCTGCAGTAGCTTTGTTTTAATCTCTTCCACCAACCATGAAATGTTCGCTGCTACTGCACAATCAGCATCCCGGAGAAACCGTTGGGGTCGTCGCGCGTGCCTTGGGCCAACAGTGGGCTGCTTTATCCGAAGAGGAACGCAATGTCTATCAACAAAAGTCTGCTCAAGAACGTGAACGTGTCGCGCAAGAGCTCGCTAAATACAAAGTCGACGGGGTCGATATCGACCTTCCTAACCCGGTGGATCCAAACGCCTTGATATTTCCAGTAGCTCGCATTCGTAAAATTTGCAAGCTGGATCCCGAGGTCCATGGCATTTCCAAGGAAGCTGCTATAATCATAACGAAATGCGCCGAGTTGGCCACCATCAAGCTGGGCCAAGAATGCGTTAAGGTGGCTCAACTTCAGAATAGGCGGAAGCTCTTGCCCGACGATGTAGCTCAGGTGTGTTCGACACGAGAACAATTCTTGTTCTTGAGAGAGGATGTCAAGGACTTGGTGCGGGATCAAAAGAAGGTAGTTGAAAAGCCGAAAGCTCTTCCATCTGCGGTGACAGCGGCAGCTGCTAACACCAAGCCAATGACGGCATTCTTTGCACCAAAATAATCCGCCGTTGGCGTTGTCATGGCTCGTGAATTATTAGACTGATAAATCTCGGGGGAATTTTCATGTTTTGCTGCAGTGCTGCTTTTTCTGGCGTCCAAAAAGAGTCCAGTACAGTACATGCATGCTACTGTAGCTGCGCTCTGTCCGTTGTGCCCCAAAAAAGTACATATGGTAGTATACAGTGTATGACATACTGTACCTATTTGTGTACCAAGAGTACTGAACGTACGTATCACGTATATTGAGATCATGAGTACTGGTACTGTACAAATTCATCAATACGCAAGGGTTCAGGTTCCCGCGCGCCATTTTCTGTGAAAAACCTCAAACCGAAATCCTACTACAAAACAACATTTATGCATACACTATATACTATACATACAATTCAAAATCCGTTGTTCGATAAATGCGAGATCCGCACTGCAAATTGCAAACTCAAAAGCTCTTCTCACCCCGGAGATACTTGGTAGCAAGTTTGCCCACGTTTGTAAACGATGTCCTCCACATTGAGCGACAAAATCAGGAATGCCCCAAAAGGTAGTCGTATGAGAGCTCTATTCGACGACAGCACTGACGACGAGAGTCACAATGAGATGACACCTGCTGATGACTCACAAAAGTCTCAAGCAACATGGGTGGACACACAGCCTCCTCCTGGTATTCAAACTCAGCCCGATCACTACAGTATTCCCCGCAAGAGTAGCCACCAAAAGAACGAAAGCGTGGATGACAGATGCCCCACCCCAAAACCGAAACCGAGGCAAATCATCATCGCGGACACTCCTGATTCTGTTTGTAAGAATTCACCAAATAATACAATTGCGACGTCATCTACGGACATGAAAGATGGAACAGTGAACATCGTCAATCAGAATGATATGCAATCACTCGAATGGGATGCGGTGACAAGTGGTTCGCCACGAAAGTGTGCTCGAGTTTCTCTCTCGCCCAATGCCGTGAAATCTCGTACAAAGGTCACAAACGTCTCCTCACTGGAGGCCCTGGCCCCTCCCCCCGTTCCACAACGTGCAGCACGAGAATCGACAGAGTCAAATGTCACGACCAAGCGCAGCATTGACGCGTCCGAGACGGGTGATCATGGTTATCTGTGTGTGGGGCAGAGTGGGTCTCCTCCTCCAAAGAAGCGCAAGAATACCAAGGCATCTGCCATGTCCGAACTTGTCATGGCAACTGAGGACGCGAAAGATTTCCCTCGAGAAAAAACAGCGACGAAGTCACCCGCCGGGCAAACAAAGGCAGAACGAGACGAAAAGGATACCGGCGTAAAGGAAGCTGCCAAGTCGAAGACCAAGAGAACCGCAAAGCAAGCTACAGACCCGCCAAACGAAGTCCCTATCGAGGATTTGACGGTGGAGGAAGCCGCGGTTGGACCAATTGCAAAGAAGCCAAAGGGATCCCCACATGTGAGGAATAGCAGAGAGACCAAAGAAGGCAACTCTGACATATCCTCCAAACCAGATCAGCTCGAGACAATCAAAGTCGTGCATACCGCTGTGCAACGGGTTCCTTCTACCATTGAAAGTGGAAAGCCTAGTAGGACAAAGGGGTCGCAAGCATCTCCATCGACGAAAGACCATTCCACTGATGAGGTACCAAATGCTGGCATGAGTGTGACTTCGCAGCAAGAGGCAAACATCCGAAGCGATAAGGACACAAGCACAAATGCTATGGCGCCTGTGGCGCCGAGTCAAATCGAAAGCCAAAAAGACCTCCGGGAATCAGAAGCTGCATCAGTCAAACCGAAAAAGAAGCGAACCTTTCAGGACCAAGTGCTTGCTGAAATGTTTTTCTCCTGTAAGGCCTACAATCTCAAGTCCCTAGCACAATCACTCAGTACCACTGAGATCGCCCTACAGTATCTGATGCTGTCGCTGTTGGACAAGAATATCGTGGTCAAGAAAGATTTCACATCCAAGTCAGGAAAGACGAAGGAGATCTATTGGGCAAACCAAGAATCCAAGGCAAAGGAAGTAATGAAGCTCATGCCCGATGCCCGCGAAATGGAAGAAGCACGCAACGAGTTTACATCCCTTCAAAAGCTCCATTCAGAGATTGCCAAAGAAATGGCAATATTGACCCAAGATCTATCCAATGAAGAGGTCGATGCGCAACTTCAGCAATTGGAAACCGACGTGACTAAAACCAAGGCCGACCTCTTAGCTCTACAGACTCGTATCAAGAATGTTCAGGAGGGCAAGCGACCCGTACGTCCATTGGGACGATTGCCGCAAGTCCAAACAACTCCAGCACAGTTGGCGAAAGAAAGGTGTCCCCGGCGCACTGCAATGCGCATCAATTTTATGAGAGACGAATGGAAAGCTCGCAAGCAAAAGTGCATGGATTTTGTGGAACAGTTGGCGGATGGAATGGACAAAAAACCAAAGGACGTTATCAAGTTGCTTGAGATTGAGACAGACGAGATGGAACGAGTCACCATGCCTCCCAAGCGAGTGGTAGAGACATCCGGCAACAACAAATAAAAACCATTAACTTTCTAGTACAATGTTGAGTAGCACCTCCTTCACGTCGAACAAGTCCGGATTAGAGTTGTAATCCGTGTCCATATAGTACTCTTCGATTAACAATTTTTGGCCAGGAATTTGTAAGAGAGGCCCCAACATGAATTTCGTGTAGCTTGGGATCAGTTTGAACCCTTGTTCTTGCAATAGAATTTGTGCATTTTGTGTAGCATCGCCGTCCAGCGCCAGGCTGAGCTCGAGATCAGACAAGCCCTCTTCCCAATCCGATTGAAGATCTGGATCAATCGCACTGAGTTCAGTTGCGGATACCAAACCCTTATCGTGAAGAATCATTGTCAAACTATCTATCGCTTGGAGCCTTACTGCTAGGTCTTCAGTCCTGTTCGATGACGATGCGATGTTGGACTCCAGATTCAAGAGTGCCAACAGCTTCGTGCCACACTGACGTTCGAATTCTCGACGAAAGTTGCGGAAATCAATTTTCTTCTCGACAATCAGATTGCTGTACGCCTTAAAGTGTACATATGAAGCGAAATTGAATTGATCGCCTGTTTCCACAATTGTATCAAATGTCTCTAAATCGGCCCCCGATCGTTGAAATGATGGTTTCACCAATGCACTGACTTTGTCGATCTCCCTTTTGACAGCTGAAATCGAAATGCCTGTAACATCAGAAAAGACTGCATCGCACGTTTCCAGGATTTTATTTGCAACATCCTTGTCCAGCGGCAAAAGTGGAGGAATCACCTTTGGTTTGGGTCGACCACCTTGCTTAGATCGTTCGGAACCCAGCGAGAACCTGTCCGAGAATCCCTCCCACCGTTTGTCCAACGTGTCCATGGTTTGCGCCCCCTTCACGACAGATCGTCGAACCGAAACACCCAAATCCGATGTCGTGATGGCTTGAGTGATCCTAGAGCCGATTTCTCCCGCCGAAGACGGAGGTGGCATCCACGCAAGTGTCACGCCAATGCCCATGATCTGCGTTATAGCCTCTCTTCGATCGGATACAGCAAACAACGACAATTGTCGTGCTTCACGGAATCCCACTGCCGCGCTGATACAAAAAGCCTCTGTCTGAAATGCAATCAGATTGAAGATGAATAAAAGCAGCCAAGAAACCATCGCCTTCCTTGTATGCATTTGTACCACTTTATCAGATCCCTGTAGTATGCTGTAGCTGTCAGGCTCTGCAGTTGTGCGATGTTGTGAGTTGCGAAATGCACCGAGTACAGTACTATAGTACAAAGGCGCATGTATGACATATGTCATACAAGTACTTGTACTGCTCGAAGGTTTGCGACTGGTATGCACTTCACTTCTCATATGGTACTGTACCATGTATGTCATACTCATATACTGCATCATCAGCCTGGATTGAAACCGTTATTTGCCTGACTTAAAAAAAAATTGATATATCTCTTTCGGATTTTACAGCATGTTGTACATACATACTGTAGCCTGTGGCCTGTAGGCTGTAGGCTGTATGTCATAGGGTGTAGGGTGTAGGGCATCATACGTGAGTAGACAGAGTGCAGATTGTAGATACTACAGACTACAGGTGCAGTATTGTACTACTAGCACCTACAGAGCCTTGTATTGATTTACCGGTAGTTCCTTGATATGAGCATACCGTCATACCTGGTGCAGTACGTTTACCGTACAGTAGCGCTGTAAAGAACTCCAACCTCCACCTCCATTACTCGAGTAGGCGAGTACAAGTAGTCCCGTACAGGCATATCACTGTATGCTGCCATGACACATGAGCGCGCCTACCAGAAGGAACCGATTCCGGCATCCGACCAACAACAACGGTTCTTCTGTTTGGTATCCATCATAGTCTCGCCATAGAACACTCAACGCAACCTACGATTCCTTCCGCGACCACCCTTTGACTCATCATGAAGAAGCGAGGCAACGAAAACAGTCAGATGACCAAGGAGGAATTTGATGCCATGTCGAATAGCGGAGTCGATGACACACCATCAGGACCGCCTCAGCGAGCGTCGGCGGAGGTACTAAGCCAACGCAGAATCGTCTCCGCGAAGAAAGCTAGACCATCTTCAGGAGGGTGCGTCTGTTGTGCGCGTGTAAATGTCATGTCCTTTCTCGTCATTCTCTCCTAACTTCATGTTTCATGTTCATATTGGCAATACAAAGATCGACACCTGGAGCTGGCGCCGAGTCAACACGCAATCCATTTGCTTCCGTTACTCTCTCCGCGCCAAATTCGTCTCAGTCTCAATCAGTGAAGCCATTCAGCTTTGGGACGACTCCCTCCATTTCCAGTGATACAAAGGATGTCAATGGAACCACTTTTGGAGGATTTTCATTCGCGACACCTGCTACCCCTTCGACTGCCAGACCGACTGATAAGGGTGAGGGCACCGTTGATGCTCTAAGGAAACAAAGGGATGAGAAACTCAAGAAATTGAAAAAGACATTTGCATCGAAGATGCGTCAGAGATTCGCCAGTGGAGGTTTTGGCGGTGTTTTGGAGGATCTTAACTGTTATTTGGGTTATCGCAAAGCAATTATCAAGCCCTTGAAAGTAGCGTTGGCTAAGGAAGAGATCACAGAACAGAAACCGCTGGCGAATCAGATAGAGCATCGCCCGGTGATTTCTGCTCCTACTTCTCAAGCAGCATTCTCGTTCGGTGCCGTCGCCACTAGTGAACGGAGGCAGGTTCAAGATTCGTCGTCGTTGCCGACTGTCGTTGACGATGATGACGCAGTACCAAGTGAACCAACGGTTGAAGTAGAAGCAATCTCTGATCCTGATTGGACGAGTGTTCTTCACCTTAGCAAGGTAAAGGTTTTCGTGCGCGACGATACAAAATGGAAAGCAATTGCATCTGGTCCTCTCCGTGTTGAAAAGCACAACACCAAAGCGAAGACCAACCGCATCGTAATCCGTGATGCCAATACAGGCAATGTTCTCCTAAACTGCAGCATTCCTAGCGGCGGGAAGATCACCCCACAAGTGGCGAAGAATAAGTACTACATTACCTTCCTCTCTCGCCGTGCTGATGACAGCGACAGCAAAATGTTCATGATGCAGACACACGGATCGGATCATGAAGCTTTGTTGCAAATTCTGACGGAAATGAGCAAATAGGTTTTTGCTCAGCTTGATAGAAAGAAGGATCTTGAGATGCCAGCAGAGTATCCTGAACTGGGTTTCGAAGCATCAAAGTGCAGCTTTGTCGGGCAGGATCTCGCGTTAGGGGGCTTTGCGGGTGTCTCGTAAAGCGTAACTAGATTGTGATGGCATACTTTGACGTTCTCCGTACAACTACTCCGAGATGTTAATACTGCACCATATTCTCGTACTGGGTGTTCCTATGACTCATGCATCATACTACTTTCATTTGGACCGGGACTGCCACAACCGCATACTCCGAGTGTTCAAGGCACAGATAGTAGGAGTTCACTGGCACACTCTGTATAAGAGGTTTCTCATAGGCGAGTAATGTAACATCCAATCACCACTCCAGTTAGAAAAGATTATTGCAGGATCGTTGGTGCTTGTGGCTAACGCTGTCATGAATCTTAAATCGAAATACGGCATCTACTGGTACCTACTACGTAGTACGAGTACCAGGTTCCAGGTACAAGTACCAGTTCGCACACCGGCAACTATGTATACTGTACCCTGGTACCTGGTACTGGTACTGTACTACGATTTTCAAGTACCAGGTACCTGCAATGTGCAATGTATGCATATGTCATACACAGTTACGTGGAAAAAAGTCTACTATCATACGGTAGGCAACTACCGGTAGGCAGGACGCAGGACTTGTGATGACAAGATCTTTGCTACGAACATCCGCCAATGCTCCAGTCTACCGTGCTCACTTGTTGTTGTCATTGTAAAACTTTGATCGTTTATAACATGGGCGTGGTCGGTGGCACATTGGCTCGCATCTTGAGAACGGCAGGTCGGCACGTGGACCTATCAAAGTACAGCAACGGCATTACAGACAAGCGATCCCACACCAACGACGACGACGACACTGACAACAAACGGAACATGAAACGAAGAAAACTCCGTCCGCTCCGTATTGGTGTGGATGTGAGTGGCTGGATTGCGAAAGTGGCACATGGAAATGGTTCCATGTTGGTGGATGATCGTCATATGACAAATTGTGGTAGAGCTCAACTTGTCAATGGGGAGGAAACCGACCTTGATATCATCACCACCGAAGAGAACCGTCGGAACTACGTTCAGCTTTGTGTACGACGAGTCTTGGCGCAGATTCTCAGTCTGCAAGAATTTTCCAAGGCTGACATACTGGTGATTCTTGATGGAGCGTCTCCTCCTATTAAGAATCGAGAATGTAAGCTGCGTCGCGAACGAAAGCGGAAGGCAGAAGTGGAACGAGACTCCGCGGTTGGTCGTGACAAAACATTGGAACTGCGCGTTAGGTCCGCAAAAGTTGCTGGAGCGGGGAGCTCTCAGGGAGCGATTGTTGAAGAACTCTTGCAAGTGTTCCGAGAAAATCAGATAGCCTTTATCGTTTCACCATATGAAGCTGATGGGCAGCTCGCCTATTTGTCGCAAAGCGGCATGGTGGACTTGGTCATCACTGAAGATTCGGATCTGTTGTGTCACGACGTGCAAACTATTCTATTCAAATATGACAGTAACGGGAGAGGTTTATTAGTGCAGAGGCATGATCTAGGAGCAATGGAGCTCCAAGAAAACTCCCTCTCGCTGCTGGACTTCAGTTCCACCATGATTGCCATCATGTTTGTGTGCATCGGGTGTGATTATTGTGAGTCTTTGCAAGGAATTGGCCCAGTGACAGCTAGAGATATCGTGAGAGACGTGTTTGCAAGACGAAATTCTGATGCCGGAACGCCTGTGCTTTCTCGGATCTTCGATGCTCTATACAAGGTATCTTGGTCTGCGTTGACTGACAAAGAAAGAGATCTGTATGAAGAACGCTTCCTAGCTGCTCTTTTCGCATATCAACATCCCATCATATTTTGCCCACAACGCGCCAAGTGTGTTGTGATGAATGACCCACCACATGGAAGCGACCCTCTGCTGATGGAATATGGACCATATAAAGCACTGTGCTCTGACGTCTTGAAGCAGCAAGAAATCCTTGGTCCAATTCCAGAGAGACGATTGCAATTAGCCATTGCTGAGGGATGGATCAGTCCTCGGACACAAATGCCGTTTACTGGCGTTGCACTTCCGAAGTATGTGGAGGATCTTTTTCCGCTCGCGGAAGACCGACCCTTGCATGTCCCATTGGCAGTTGTTGATGACAGAACAGCTCCTGGAGATCAGGAAGGGTCCGCGATACTTTTGCAGTTTTCTGATTCCGAGGCTGATTCAGACGATGAATGCCCAGCAACACAGGCCATGGAGCAATACGCAGCCGAGGACACGCAAGAAGACTCATCAACGCCGCCGGATGCTGCCGGCAACGATACGCTTCAACTCGAAACGCAAGCGCTTCAGTCACCAGATTTGGCGACTCTTGATGGTCCAGGTACGCAACCTTTCGCGACTCAGCAAGTTTTTATCCAGCAGGCAACGATGTCGACTTATTCTCCATGCACACAGCAGTCTGATTTGGCTCAGTATCAGCAGCCAAGTCAGTCGAGTCTAACTCAACATCCGAGCGGTCAACGTAGTAACAGGGCTCTGAAAAGCCTGGATAAGCGCGTTCCTATCTTGCCTCGAAGTACGAGGTCAAATCTGGTCGGGCGCTCAAACACAAAACCTTCGAACCTTTCGCAAGAAGACCCCAAATCACCATTTCCTTCAACGCAGTCTAGTCGCACGTCAAATTCCACCAGCAGCAAACTTGCTAGTCAATCTACAGCGACTAGTGACGCCTTAAGTCCTGCGCTTCTACCTTAGAAATGAGACAATCGCAAATGAAAGAAACAATTTTTTTGCTACTCAAATGTTGTTTAGAGAAGATCACTGAATGGCAATGGTTGAATTGTAGTGACTGGCGTTCCCTCGCCTCCTGGAGCGAGCAAGAAATAGGCTTCCTTAGGGAGCGTCGGAGTGCGCTTCAAGTTGACCTTGACGCCAGTCTTGCGAGCCTCCTCCTTGGCAGCCTCATTGGCAACCTTTCGTGCCAAAATTTCCTTCTGACACTTGGACTTGCGAACGTGCTCAATACGAACATGAATACGCTTCTCAAGAATGCGTCCATTCACAAGCTTGTTAACACGAACACCAACAGCCGACTTGGTAACGTTGAAGACGATTCCGGTTCTTCCGTGGTAACCCTTGTGCGGCATACCCTTGTGGATGGATGGATCAGCGAAAATGTCAACATAATCACCAACCTTCACCTTCATCAAATATTGACTTAGGTGGATAGGTCCGTGTTGACGGAACTTCTTGGCGAACATGTGGCGCGTGCGCGCTCGTGTACCGAAGGAGTGAGGCATCTTGAATTATTCTAGAAGGGGGAGAAAACTGTGGGTGTAACGAGCACGGAAAGTTTGTGAGCTACGAGTTTGGGAGAGGTTGAAATGAACGAGAGACGGGAGCCACGGCTTCAAAAAATGCTTCAGAAGTCTGGCACGAGCACATCTATCGGATTGGGTGATGATCGTATCTGCAGTTCACTCTGTGTTCTACTGTTGTTTGCAAGGGGCCCAAATTACGCATCACTCTAGCGCGGTTTCCATTCGATTTCGTTGCAACTTTCAAGTTATCTCTTGACCAGAGCCACACAACAAGACACAATTTATGGACGAGGGCGCCGTATGCTAATGAAACAACTTCAAAAGCTTCGCCATGGTCAGCATCGTTCATCACACCCCTTCGTCAGAGGAATACGGACCAATTAACAAACCTACAAGGCAGTACCTCGATCTGTCAAGGTTTGGGTTTTGAGAAAGGAGTAAGGGGTAAAGTTGCTCTGGATGCTTGTCTGTGTCCTGGACACATCGAACATCGACCGTACGAGACGGCAAATACATGAGCTTCTCGTGCACTCCTGCAGCACTGGTACAAGGTATGATACTTATACCTGTCCACCCTGTACGGTCCGTGCACGCTCCTCGCAGACATTCGAACACACGGTACCAGTAACCAGTATGGAGTACCCGTACATGTCCACTCCGTACTCCAGTACAAGTTTAACTAAAACACTACGCTCGTAGCTAGTAGTAAATCATGAAATGATACTCGGAGTACGAGTTTCTCCAATATCCAATCCCTCAGCAATATATGTCATATGCATACAACTTCGGAGTCCAAGTAAAAACAATATAGAGATATTGAATACTGAATCTGACAACCCAAAATTCAGAGCTTTGGTACGAATCTAACTATTGTTGCAGATGCATGAATTTGCTGTGTGTGCCTCTCGTCTACCCTGCTCACATGAACATCAGGTTGAAAACCCTTTCCCTTGCTATTTAAGTGTTCAACCGTTTCAGGCTCCAGCTCATCAGTTGCACTCAAGTCTCTGGAGTTCACCATGTCGTCGATGCGAGAAGTCGAAGTAAACATTCCGTCGGCGTGCACATACCTACCCGCTTGGTTGGATGTCTCCACATGGACTGTTTCTACATCATCACAGTCAGACTACCCATGCAATATGTTGCAACCAGGTACCACGATTCGAATCATGCCCATGACACGACAATTCGGCGGTTGGGATGATGCCCATTTTCATCCAAATTTAAGACTGCCATTGGGATGTAATGCTGGGGCTGGGGTGACAGTCATGTTGGAAGGTGAGTTAGAAACCTAATGACTTTGTGCGTATACGCTGCTAGCTGGTAGTGCCAATTCCTGAAGATTTCCTATTCTAGCCATGGCTAGTGAATGTATCGCTGTGGCCTTGTCTCCAGATTCACAATTTGTAATGGGCAAAACCTACGTTGTTCACTTTGGAGCATCTGGCAACGTTTCGACAGTTATTCGTCGTCGCTTGCCATCTGCAAATGAAGCCGTGGACGTTCAAATAGCGAGCCGGGTGTGTGCTAATGATTCGTGGGTCAGGTACTGGCTCTGCCTTGTCGGGGGCAAGCTTTTCGTTGGGGTCGGTATGGTTCCTGGCGAACAGTGCATTGGGGTCTTTGATGATAGTCTCTACAATCAGTTGAGATCGGGACTCGATGCAGTTCGATTTGTTGGCCTGGGTAATTCTGCGGTTGGCAAGTCTCCTCGATCTCTCAAGGTGCGACAGGTCGTGGTTACTACAGTCCCAGTGGCACTGCGCACCTTTCTGGAAAGTCTCGATACGAATGGTCTCCCCATGGTGAATATTGACGCTGCAATTGCGGATAACGATACGAAAGCCATGATGGAGGCATATGAAGTGGAATGCAAGAAGGCGAAAGCTAGAGCCATCAAGTTTGGGATTCCGTACAAGGAACCGAATCCAGAAGCCTTCCTCGACTGGTCAAAAGCAAAAAGACTGAGGTCGAATCCGCAACAAGGATTTGCAACGGGTATTGATATGATGAGCCCGGAGGAACAAGAAAGACAACGCGCACGTGCGGAGAGATTTGGTATTAATACAGCAAAGCGAGAGCGGGATAACGAAGCAGACGATCATGGATATCAAAACGAGGATCAAATGGACGCTGTAGAGGATTTGCCTCTTGCAATGGCGGAGGCATGGGATAACGAAGAGTTGGTTCGTCAGCATCGAACTGATCCACCAAAGGAGTTATGGGTGAGTCCTCCTGAAGATGCTGTCGAGGAGGAAAACGATCGCGATATGTTTGACAGTGAACCAATAAAATTGACGGAAGAAAAGATCCACATCTTCAGCGTGGACTGGTCTGCTTTCAAGCAGATTCGTACGAATGACGTACTAGCACATTTTTCTGCCTTTGGACCTTCATTTGTCGAGTGGCTCGGAGAGATTTCGTGCAACGTGCATTTTCTCGATAAGTTTTCTTCAGCACGTGCCTTGCAGGGTCTTTCGCAGCCCATATTATCCCCGCCTCCTGACGAAATAGTTGCCAGATTCGAGGACATCCCAACACCAGATTTTGGAAGAATGGGGTGGCGCTTTTGTCTGCGACCCATGCGCAAGGTTGCTAACGACCGATATGGTCGACGAGGTACCACTGCTCGCATTCTGATGCGGGTGGCGACGACTGCTGATGTGCTGCTTGAGAAACCATCATCGACCCCAGCGCCACCGCCTGGCTTTTCTGCAAAACGCATCTTGGGACCTGGAAGTGACTTTGATACTGGCCATCGTCAGAAGCGACGAAAACGTGAATCTAGAAATGAGGAACGCGAGGAAGTTAATACTTATCCCGAAGGCGAAGGGGACCATCCCCTTTTGTGTCAGAGCTTGCGATCTGGAAGGGACGGTTATTCCCTGGAAGACCTTGAGGCTGAAAGGGCGCATACTAACGGGAACGTTGCCTCGTAGCCAACTTAGTACTGCTGAATATATTTCGAGTGTTACAGCGAATAAGTACCTATCGCCGTAATCGCCTTCCCAATTAGGCAAAAGGAACCTACTGGTAGACCGAGCTCCACAGTCCAGCACGAGTCTGAGCTATATGGTCTACACCTGACCCGAATGTTACCAGTAGCGGTACGTAGTTGAAACGAACAAAACTGTGTTTTATGTAAACATGGTAAAGTCGAGTATTCCGAGTACCAGTTGACGGTATTGCTTGTCGAGTGACTTTCGTCATACAGTCTCGTTGTGTCTATCCACCCGGTCCATGCCTTAATTAGTAAGCATCCCGTCGTTTTGCCTTAATCGACCCCATCAAAAAACCGATGTTGTGTAGACAAATTACTCTCTCTATACCAAAATGTTGTTGACCAATAAGCTGATACTAACAACTGCAGATTGAACTATTGACATTAGGCTTAGTATCACTCATTCAAGTGTGCATGCATGGTTACAAGATAGGTGACTCAAAAACACCGTTGTCCATTTTGGGTTGCACAAAGTTACACTGTTTTTCAGTCATCATCACAGTCAGAAGCACTGCCATGTCATCTTCTATTTGCACTCCTTGCACCTCCCTTGACACCTGAAAGTGGTTTTTTCACCTTTGCTATTGTTTAGGCACTTCACACGAGTTAAATGAGTGTGCACACTGGCACATGGGCCTGTGCTTTCAAGCACTCTGATGCAAGCATCTTGAAATGACCTCCCAGTTGGTGATGATCAAGGTCATTCCGCTCGACCTCTATTTCCATAGGAATTGTCAATCAGCTCGTCTGCAAGAAAATATAGAACTTCTTTTGATTGTAGCCAATTCTGACTGGCATGTTCTAGAAGATGGAATAGACCAACCAAGTGTCAATGACAATCATCAAAGAAATTGATATGATATAAACTTGCATTGACCAATCCTTTGTCTCAATCTTCTTTTAAATTTGCTTGTAGGTCATCCTGTCAAAGCCTGTTGTGTTTGTCAATGGCTGCACATGTAGAATAGTAGCTTATGCACTTTTGGTTGCTGTATGAAGAAGGTGACCTGCTCTGGCACAGCCTTTGGAGCTTGATCAATGTCTCCACCGGTATCAAACAAATGGCATTCCAGCTTCAAGGGTAGCAGCAGTTTACGTGAAGTACTGATGCTTGCGGTCCATGCAGCCAAATGCACCCAGGGCTGGAAAGCCTCAAGTTGCCATCTTGACAACTCCTTCAATGCAGCATAGTAGGTGTAGGCCATGTTATGTCCCTGAATCAATGTCTTGCTGACCATGTTCTGAATGTTCCATGTTTTACACTGCACATCACTGTTCAATGGCCAGTCATTACTCAATGCCCTAAACCATCATCAAAAATTGTCATGACTGCAAAAATATAGTAGGGAGGGAAAATTCATACAGCAAACCTCAAATAACTTTATGACAATAAATACTGGCCTACTGCCCATTTAAACCATGCACCTTTATACAGGTCTTTAGATGCTGACCAGCTTTGGAGTCCGACGGATGATGTGTCATGTACCTGCAGCATGATGATAACAGGAACAATTGCCAATATGAGCAAGCAAACACGGGGGTAAATAACTCTCTCAGGTGCTGTAGACACCTGCTAGGATCCGATTGGAATGCATTGTTACAGCTTGAAATCATTTCGTTGCATTCTAATCGGACCCATGTGATCCTTGTACTCCGGGCGCGAACTCGAGTATACTGGCTGTGATTCTGTTTTTATATATACCGTCGTCCAGTGTCATTCGTCATCCATATCGTCCGATTTTAGCATTTTTTGTAAGAAAAGTCCAGATTTCCACAGATGCAGGAAAGACACCGCCACCCGCCACCAATTTAAATTTTGATCTGAACATTGACGGCATGCAAGTTTGGCATCTGTTCATGGCATTTATTAAGTATCTAATCCGTGTTTCGAGTACGTGCGGTATTTAGTGTTTTTTAATTCTGTACTCTACTGAAAAGTATGATACCTTTGGTGCCTGTTTAGAAATTTAGACTTTCATGAAACAAGCTGTTCGTGCCTGATGCGGAACTGTCTCTGCGTGCAATCTAGTATTACTTCTACAGTAGTATGTGCAACGAGCAATGTGGGTTCCAGTTGATGTCTTCTGAACCAATCTCGAAAACTGGGCGTATCGGAAGAACTGCCGATGAACACCTCGTCCAATTGATTGAAATGTTCTCATGAACGAGAGATCAACCTAAGAACTGTGGATTATCGATTTCTTAAAAGCGGACTGATCTCTTGGTCATGTCGATCCGTCTCATCCTTGTCTTCTGCCTCACAAATTCGCTGAATGCTCTCGGTGTAAATGTTGTAGTCGCACCTCAAGTCCGTCAGAACACTCGCTACTTTTCGGCAGAGCTGATGTTGCCGCCCCTGCCACTTGCAGATTACTCTTCCTTCGAATCACCAGCTGAATCATCGAACATTGGTTTGCACAGTCGATCGATACCTGTCGTTTACACCAACTCCCCCGTGACGATATCGAGGTGGCTCTCGGAAAATGTATCCTCCCCTTGGTGCGTCCTCGGATTTGACGTGGAAAGCAACCCCAGCACACCCTGGACGATCCATCCAAGGTTTGAAGGTCCTTGTACGGTACAGTTGGCAACTACCGACGCCTGTCTGGTCGTCCATTTGTTCCGAAAGTCTGGTGGCCCCAGTATGGCCGCAGCACCAATCCTAGAGGCTGTCTTGTCGGATGAAGCCATCATCAAGGCAGGTGTTGGGATCGATAAAGATTTGATTGAACTATGCCACGCATGGGGTGGCTTGAAAGCGAGGTCTCGACTAAATCTAGGGGGGATCGGTGTTGGTCCAAACGGAAAGGAAACAACTGGCTTGAAACGTCTCAGTAAGGCAATTCTAAATATTGATTTACTCAAATCAAGAAAATTGGCTGCTGGCAACTGGAACCAAATGCCATTGAGCGATAAGCAGATCGCCTATTGTGCCAGAGATGCATGGGCCGGTGCTGCAATTGTCGACGAGTTGAATTCAAGAGATCCAGACACATTCTGTCCACTTCGCTTGCAGAGTTTGTTGCAGAACCAGCAGTCTATCGAAGAAATGACGGTCTTGGCCATGGAGCGCAAGTCGGCCAGAACAGAGTTGACAGGTCTCTTGGCGCCCTTTCAAACTCGACGTTACAAGAAACGAATTCCATCCGATGTGCGAAGAGATGTTTGTCGTCTTCAAAGTACGATAAAGGCGCTTAGACCCAACCCACCGCTCACCTTCGATGTTTCATCGTTGGGCATCATAATTGAGCGTAGCAATTGATAAATGTACAAATTACCGCCTTCCTACGTTATTATTCACCTTGCTGGGAGGAATGGCATCGAAATGGGCAAGTCCCAACCTTCGAGCAACATTCTCGTAACCACCGTATTTCTGAATGCCATCGATCAGATCACTGCGCCCCTGCTGGAAGAGAACGTACTCCGTCGGCATTCGAATCACAGCCGGTTTGAGTGGAGCTTTACGTTCCATGTGATCATTTCGAATGTATTCTAGCAAGTCAATAGCGAAATCTAGCGAGAACGGGCCGAAACTCATTTCCAAATAACTTCTGTGAGAACGTTTTGGTGCCTCCATCCCGAAGCGACTCATCAGAAATTTACGGCCACCATAGCGTTGGATAGCGTAGTAGAGTGACATGCACCCACTCTCTTTTATTTCAGTGCACGTGGGAAAGAACATTCGATCGCCTCCGTGGCGTTCATCCAAGTACAAAGTCAAGGCTTTCATTAACTCGAGCTGTCCGTCAAAATAGCGCCATTCATGGTACGCTACTAAACCAGCGATTTCAGCAATCTCCTTAGCACCGCCAAAGCGCGCAATCGCATGAAACAGATCTTCACGACCTTCTCGGATTTCAGCCGGTCGAGGCATCCAAACTGCCGGTCGGTTCAGCACGTCACGAATCTCATCCAGGTGTTCGTACAGACTTTCAACCACCTTTCCAAGACTCCAGTACTTGATCGGTCGTCGCTCCGCTTTGCACTTATAGGACCATCTAGTAGCGCTTACTCGTGAGATAAGCGTTCCATCCGCACTCTCTCGAAATGCCTTCTTTTGCTGGGGTGACAACGGAGGCACGTCAGGTCGGAGTCCATGCGATTCATTTTGCAAGAGCTCTTGCACGATCAAACTGTCCCGGACAGCATCTTTCCACTTTCCGGGGATAACTTCTACTCCACCAAGATCGTACGAGAGATCGCTCCTCCCCCCATACTTGGCGATGACTCGGCGCAGATCGTATCGTTCAAAGTGGCTAAGTAACGCTTCTGAGGGTATCGGCGGTCGGGTTTGTGGAAACGAGGTGATGTTCACGTTCTTCCAGAATTCTACGAGCTCACGTCGGACATTTTCAATATCGTTCCAATAATAATTTGGTTTGCGATTTTGGGGAGCTCGACTGATTTGCTGTTCCAACGGGTCCACAGAACGCGCCCATAATTTGGTAGTTGGGTGTTGAAACCTTTCAGATGGACTCTGAAATGCATGCACATTGACGTTAACTAACAAAATGAGGCAAAGAACCAACAAGTGGCTCTTAGCGCTGGACGACGCTCGCAGTGGCAGTGACCAACATCTCGAATCGCCGTCTTCAACAAGAGCCCATCGCTGCATCGGATTATGGAATCGTGAATCGTGCCTGACTGTGCGGCACAAGGCACAAGTACTAGTATACTGTACAAGTACTACGAAACTGTTGTAAGATAGTACTGGAGTACTAGAGTCTACGGTAACGCTACAGTATCCATTTCCAGTAACCCGTCTACCGTACTAGTACTTGCGGTTGCTCCGCTTTATCGCGTAAACATATATCATGCAGAAATCCCATAATAACAAAACCGACCTACTCGGAGTACGATTTTCGTCTTCAGTCGTCCAAGATCCATGAAGATTCCAAGATTGGCCGTCGTGCTTTTGATAAAGGTGCCAGCACAAGTGTCCTAGTCTACAATGAGCAACTCGCAGGAGGTAACCACGGCGAATCATTCTTTGCCTCGGCTTCCGCCCGAGGATTTCGCCAGCACAGAAATGGTGCACGCAATCTTCGATCAGTCTGTTGGAAACTGCTATGGAAGTTTTCCGTGTACATATAGTCGGCAGCATGGGAGGATCTACGTTGCCAGCAGGGCTGTTCTCTTCTTTTCGAACATCTTTGGGTTTGAACGTCGACTCAGCATGTCGCTATCTGAGATAACAGACATCAAGACGTACAGGTCAACGAGCATATGGATCTCCATGATGGATGGTGAGGACTTTGTGTTCAAATCACTCTCTAGTCGTGAACGAGTTGTCGCCGTAGTACGAACTCTCTTGAATAATGTGATGCCTCGAGAGTCATCTACAATCCAACTAGAATCGGAACCTTCTGCTTCGCCTGACAGCGTCGATCTAACAGTATCGTCGCAGCCTGGAAATCCAAGAGTCAGAGCCCAATCGTGTCCAACCGAAATACATCCAGAGATCATTTTCGAATCGACACGGAGTGATCGCCCTCAGGTTGAGCTGTTGTGTGAAGACAAGCCAACGCGAAAAGCATCTAACGGAGAAGCGTCGTTCGCGACGAGCACTTGTACCGAGAATCTAATGGAGGACTGGAAGAAAGAGAAGCGGAAGCAAGAATCTATATACAAAGAGCGAGCCATTGACAATGTCATATTGAACTGTTCACTGAGTCATTTTTTCGACCTTTTCTTAGCGGATGATGCTCCTCATTCGATGATCCATTATCAGGAACAAATAATTGGTGATACACAAGTGAAGGCCACGAAGTGGAAACTTGATGATGATGACTGCTTGAAACGAACAATATCGTTTTGCCATCCAATCGCCAACAACTTTGGCATCGGTCCGTCCTCAACTATGGCTACCAGAGTGCAGACCTTAAGTCGCTACGGCGACTTTGGAATTTGTTTGGCGACGACAACAAAAGTTTCTGGGGTCCCCGGTGCTGATGCCTTTCACGTGGCCGACCACTGGTTGGTGGAGGAGATTTCAAGCCACGAAATTTGTTTCACTGTGCTTCACAAGACTGTCTTCACGAAGATGACCGTTTTCAAGCGAGTGATAGAATCATCTACGAAGGTTGAAATCAAGAGTTGGTACACTGGGTACCTCGCCATGCTTGCCGATCATGTTCAAGGTCAAAGCAAAACCAGCTCGGTCAGCCCTGTCCAAGATTTGGACTATAGGCCGACAGTGAGGAAGTGGTTTTCCGTCTGGCCTTCACCGGCCGTTGTTGTGGTTTTGTTCGCCTTGCTTGTTCAAAACTTCGTGCTCAATTATCAGGTCCGGCAACTTCAGGTCGAGGTCAAATCTGTCCACCAGCAACAAGTAATTGCACTGCAGCTCCTGCGAGAGGTCCTAATCAGGTCGACTCCAGCAGATCATTGAACTATAGGCATATAAAATAGAACATTCTGTGGTGACAACTCCCTCTACTAGCAGACAGCATTCATCACAACGCCAACAGCATGACGAGCATTCCTTTTTTTTTTTAAACCATTTTAAATGCAAGTACTTGTACTTGTACCTGGTAGGCATATCTGTGCTGGTACTGTACCCTACACTCTACTCTGTACTGTAGAAGTTGTACTCTGTGTAGTGTCTACTCCGTACTCCGTATGGTGTGTACCGTATACCAGACTGTGCAGCTACGAGTACATTTTAGTCCGTAACAATCGGGAGTGTACTGGTAGAAGTATGTACAATGGACCCTGGAGTATTCGTAATGATTTGTATGCGATTCTTGAGATTGATCCTCCGAGTTTCAAGTTTGATACTGAATGTATGATACGGAGCGGTTCTCGATCGTATGCATATGTATGACATACTCCAAGTTGTACGAAACAGTATGAAGTATAAAAGTGATGTAAAACGGACTTCTTTCTCACCGTGGATAACGATGTTCCTCTTTCGTCGACGTCATGTCACATTGTGTGTTGTATCCCTTGTTCATGTACCAGGTCCTACTAATGCACAATTAGTCGAACTCCGAAGTTGTGTTTAATGGAGACAGGAGAACACTTACGAGAATTAGTTGTCGATACTAATGTTATTAATACACATAACGACGTGAGATAAGCATTTAAACATGAAATTTAAATGAAGGGGGAGTTTCCGTTGGGCTTGTCGTCGAAAGATGAGGTCAAGTTTGATTCGATTGTCCTTATGTAGTAGTCATCTACTAACTAGAGAGAGGACTTCGACGTTTGTTCTTTTTCTCGTTATATAACCCTTTCATATGTGCAAGTTATGATATCATCCGAGGACTATATATATAAAAAGATGTACACAGGATGTATGCAGAAGTTCATGTAGGTTGGCCGTTCAACGATCGTCGACCAAACGATGGAATCTCCAAAATTTCGTTTGACATTCATGAAGCTTAGTCCACTACTGGGGTGCTAGATAGTACAGGAGTAAAGAACAGTACTTGAGTACAGCATATTCCAAGTTCTATTTTTTAGTTCCATCGTTTGTCGCAGCATCGGCCTTCTCGTTTGTACGGATTGTACATAAGAATCGATGTATGATTCCTTCGTCACAACCACCACCGATTTCGTTTCCGACAGAGATCTAAAAATCTATCCGAGGGGTCATTCGTCATTGTTCAAAACAAGGGCGGTGTTTGAGTTTTTGAGGTCGTTGCTGCGCGTCGTTCGCTGCGAAGTTTGATCCCAAGTTTCGGAACCGCCTGGTACATGTACTACGCCCGAATGACACAAGACGTTTGGGTCTAAGGCATGGGATTACAATAAGTCGTATACCTGGGATAGTACTCCGTATCACTCGCACCTCGCAGCTCATCAAGTCTGCATTGGAACAGGTGCGTACCAGCAGAGCACCACTATTGCAGCCATCGACAGCAATCTCGCCAACCTCCCACCTCCCAAATCGGAGACACGAACAATGAAACAGTCGGAGGACACCGAGAATGACGGCGATGTTGACGTCTCCAACGCTTCCGATACGAAGGATGGCACCGTGATAAATTCGAATCAATTGTCCGTCAACGATGCGGCCGGTGATGAAGCCAATCATGAGGTGGTCGCGACTAATAAGAAGAACGCGGATATTGCTGGTGTCACACCTGCAGAAGGAGGTGAATTTGAGGATGCCGACGAATCTTCACCCCAACTACCCAATGGGAAGCGAGAACGCCCTCCTCCTTCGACCGGAGAAGCGGAAGTTGCCAATAACGAACCTGCTCTATCACGTCCACGCACCATGGACGATAATTCAAAGCATCCTGCTCCAGGTGTGCCCGCGATACAAGTGCAATCTGCTGTTCCAACTGCTGGAGGTGGTACTGCTCCCCAGCCGCAACAGCACCAGCAGCAGATGACTCAGAACACCATCGGAATGCAACCACCACCGCAACTTGGTTTCGACCCGAACGCCCCGGGAGGGGGTCGTCTTCCTCCTGCCAATATGGTTGGAGGATCAAACGCGCTTTTTCCACAAGCTCGCCCCCTCCGAGATATGCAGTTTCCTCCACGCGTGGGTGCCATGCCGGAAAACGCTATGATGTCTCAGCATTTACTGAATCAACAGCTCATGATGGGAGGCCAAGGTCAGCTTCCGCTTGGCTTTGCTGGAAACCCTGTTGCTCTTGGTCAGTTTGGCATGGGTCCTTTCAACGGTCAATTCCCCAGCGGTGGTGCGCCTCAGGGAGGTTTTCAAGGCCAAGTCAATCCTGGCGGACAAGGGCAAGAAGGCGCCCAGCCTCCCGGTGCTGATCCAAATGGAACCCCAAATACTTCCCAGCAACAAGGAGGGCCGCCAAACAATACCATGGGAGGCATGCCTCTGACTGGACCCATGCCTCCTGGTCCTGGCGGCCCGGTTGGACAGATGGGCTTCGGCGGCTTTGGTGGTCGTCCTGGAGGTATAATGCCTGTCATGGGGTTCAGTGGTATGCCGCCGGGCATGCCAGGCTCCATGCCAGGTGGCGGCATGCCGGATGCTGCCTTGCAGCAAATGATGTATCATCAGCGACAAGGAGGCCTCACGGAGGCGGATGCCATGAGGCAGCGTATGATGATGGCGTCAGGAATTCCTCCGGGGCCGGGGGGGTTCCATCCATCATTCCTGGCCGCTACCGGTGGCAGACTGAATAACATGAATCCTGCGGACTTGAGAGGTAATACGACGAGCGGGCCTTCCGCATCGCCTGCTGTTAGTTTGGCTCTGGCCTGTGACGATGAACACCTATCGGAGTACCAAATCATGGTTCGCAAGCAATTGGAAGTTTTTGAAGCCCAGCCTGAGGATGTTGAATCGAATACGCAGGGAAGGAAGAAACAGGTTTCTCTTGGTCAGGTTGGCATTCGGTGCAAGCATTGTGCGTCGCTTCCTCTCCGTCAGCGAGGCCGAGGAGCTGTGTACTACCCTGCAAAGCTGCAAGGTGTCTACCAAGCTGCTCAGAACATGGCAAGCAGTCACTTGTGTGAGTCGTGCCAGTGTATTGACGAGCCATTGAAGGCGGAGCTAAGAACATTGCGCGAGCGTCGCGATACTGCAAGTGGGGGAAAACAATACTGGGCTGATGGGGCGAGGGCACTCGGGTTATTTGAAGCTGATGACGGTTTGAGGCTCAACAGAGAACTGCAGCAGCAGTAACAATTTTGATCATCACTTTTTGTCTTCATTGTAGCTCAGCATGTCATGCGTGTCGGCCTTGCACAAATCTAGCTCGAGGTGATGCGTTGTCTAGTTCTGGAGTGGCACCAGTACTGAACGCCTTTGTGTATTTATGACGCGTACTAATGTTGTTATTCGTGTCGCTGAGGTACTGTATTGCGCATTGCGCATCCGAATTGTATCATACGACGAAGCAAGAGCGTACACGGAGGGAACACATTGAGATCAAGCTAGAATACCTGTTCCCGCATTATCTCGTCTCGTCAACACATCTAAGCACATGTTGTACATGCTGATTGCGAACATCCGCGACGTCAGCATTTTCGACCAGCACGGTCTACAAAACTAGGAGAACAGTTCCTGGATTTGTGGATCGAGTCATGATTTGCCATGCTCCCTATCCCCTCAAGACAAGGTCAATATACTCGGTCCTGGTACAGGTATAGCATGTATGCCATCATATCCATGAGCCATAAGCATTCAGGAGCCCAGCGCAGTTCAATTGTACTCGAAAATGGTAAAAAACAGATTCTCGGGTTGCCGTCGTGCATGCTGCATGCTGCATGATCGTCATCCGGATAATGCTGTATGGTGTGTATAGTTTGTATGGATGTTATCTTCAGCATGTACTGTACTCGCCGTGTACGTGCATGAAAACATTGTTCTTTGTCCAAGAATGACTCCGATGACATAAAATGAAATATATAATATACATGTATGTATTTGTAATCAAGGACACTCGTCGTATAATACACCGTGTCAGGTCGTGAAATGACCCTCGACGGATCATAATGAACTACACCATAAAAAAGTTCGCAGTACATGATTACAGACATAGGCTGATGTGAGTCACCAAGACTTTCCTACGAGCCCCGGCAACGACAAAGCGCAAGAGAGAGACGATGCACAGTGCGCAAACTGCCTCTCGTTCCAACTCCATGTCACTTGTCTGGGTGCTAGCTAGACCTTTCTTCCAAACCCCTGAGAGCCTATTTTCTGGCCGTACACTCCTTTCTGCTTGTTAACATGCCTTGGTTCGGATGGGGAAGGGCCAAAGTCGTCGCAACGAATGAAAATGAAAAGAAAGCGTTTGAAAACGATGACACGAAAGACCTTAACGATGAGAGCCCTATGGTTCTAAGAGATGATCTCAACGACAAAGCTCAGGATTTAATGGCTGATAACTTGGAAATGATGCGTGATATTGTTTTCCGTATCCGTGAAGATGAAGAGTTCGCCAAGTCAATATACGCCAACTGCCCTCGACTGCAACATCTGTTGAAGCAAAACCCTGATTTGAGGCCCATCTTTGAGGACCCTCAGTTGATCCGTATTAATTTCGAGAAGGTTTACCGTGATCAAGGAGGCGTTCTTCCTGAAGACGAAGACGAGGAACCACCAGGGATTTTCAAGCGAACCTATGATGCAGTTCTGGCAAAAATTGCTATCGTCACCTCGCATCCACTCTTCAAAGTCTTTCAGGTTTTGATGCTTATCAAGAAAATTGTTGGCCTCTTCAGCCCTACCAAAGGGTTTGGCATGATCAAAGGCTTCTTCGTTGGTCTATTTGAAGATCCAGATGCCCTTGTACCTGATGCTGATGCTGACGTAGGAAATCCCGCGAATGTGGAGCTGAAGATGCAGCTATATTCTGCTGCCGAGCACATGGAAGATCCTGAAGTGCAGGAGCGCATGGACGACATGCTTGAGAATCCAGAAACGATGGATGAAACCATTGAAAACGATCCACAGTTAAGAGCACTCCGGGATGAAAACCAATTATGTGCTGCTTTGATGAGCAATCCAGATACCATGAGAATTTTGGTAGACCCTGACAACCTTCGCGCGTTGGCGGAAGCCCCTGATCTCATTGAGCAAGACTTTGCAGATCCCGGTGGCTTTGTTCCAGAAGTTCCTGACGCTCCAACACCTGAAGTCCCTGACGCTCCTGTTCCGGAAGAACCACCGACTCTTGACACCGTGCCAGAAGCCGAAGGTCCTGAGGTTGAGGGTGACGCTGAAGGAAAGGAAGAGGAACCCAGCACTTGGGAAGAAATTACCGAAAATCGTGAGGATGACAAAGGCGGAATGGCCAAAGTGGCAAACAAAAGCAGGTCTCAACAAGCGAAAGATGGCCAGAAAGACGAGGCGCAGAGTTGGATGCAAGCTGCGGCTGGCGTGGTGGGAGGACAAGCATTGGCATCGCTTGGAATTGGCGATATGTTCAGCAGCGCGACGGAGGATTCAGCTCCAGAGGTGCCAGCTGGAGCGCCAGGTGTGGAAGGTCTCGAAGGTGAAGCGCCGATGCCAGAAGAAGTTGTTCCGGGGGAGACTGAAGAAGAGCCGGAAGTCGTAGAGATGGAAATGAATGCCGGGGATGCCAATTCAAGGACAACCACACGAGGGGGCACCCGTGGTCAACAGAGCAATGGCGGGGGAGGTGTGTTTGGGGCGGCGATGGGAGCCGCTACAGGGTTTGTTGCTGGTGCTGCGTTGGGATCGGTGTTGTCGGCAGATCAGGCCGGGATGGTCTCAGATTTCAATAAGACCGTGGCAGATCGCAGGGCCGAAGCGGAAGAGGGTGGCGACACCACTAGAGGTGAACCTGCAGATGGAGAGGATCGGAAGGCAGGTCGATATGCCTTTGTCGGCGCCCTTCAGGACTTCGCCAAGGAGAAGCTCGTGTCCACTGCTCTAGGGGGGGTTATTGGGCAAGATCTTGCAGATGGCGTCATGGATGTTCAAGAAGATACCGAAGAATTAAAGGACGACAAGGACGATGGTGGTGATCGCCGACAAGACATGACTGACACTCCGCGACAGTCTGCTCGCCGCAAATGGTATTGACAGCCTCTGGTCTGATAAATGGCATGATTCTAGATTCTCCTCTCAGGCAGCGGGATCTGTGTGACTTCTAATTTGCATGATAATTTATAGTGCGACTCGCATGGAGGTTAAGTTTGTGAGAACATTGCGTGACGCTTCATTTGGCGAAGCTGTCTGAGGCGAATTTCCCAGGTCGTCGGAGGTCCTAGTGTCTCATGTGTTACGGCGGAGCATGCGATGTCGGCGAGGTTCGCCAGTCTCCGGACAAATTTCGGGGCATCCATCGCCGACACAATATCTTCACCGGGAAGATGTTGCAGCTGCATTCTCGTATTTTCAGGAAGACTAGGTCGGAGCTGCACTTTTACCCTGTAAAACGTTTCTGACGCCGGGATCACGAATACTGTTACAAATCCAAATTCGCCGCTAATGAGAACGCGCTCAGTCTCTTCTTCCATTCCTCCAGCCCAGACTTGTTCATGGAGAAAAGAGGAAGGGTCGCAAAATATCACGTGCACAGAATCATTTCCAACGTGCCTCTTTCTGTTGTTGACATTAGCGGGCATGTAGGCCACGGTATGGAAGATAGTGAGGAATGAGGATGGCGACCTACTCTCACAACTGTTTTCAATCCAAACTAATGCATACTTTCCGTCCATGTCGTTCCCAGAAGTATCAAAACCAGCTGAAAAATACTTCATATGACGGGACAAGACAACGTCCCCAAGCCCTTGACAAAAGTCAAAGAATGAAGGCGATGCAGACTGCACTTTCAGAAGAAAATCGACCTCACCCTGGTCATCGATACCGCTTGCATCTGGTGGGCCAGCGAATAGCAGAGCAACCTTGTGAGTATCAAGCACAACTGTTCGATCCAAAAGGTTGATGTCTCGAGCAGCCTTCCCGTCCAACTTAAGTCGAATTACTGGATACAGTGCAACCTTTTCGGCGTGAAGTTGGAGGGTATCGATGCTGTACTCCCGGTCGATCACATCGTCCAAACCCATCTCCGATATCCGTGTCGCAACCGCTTCTATATCCGAAAGGCTCCCAAATGTTTCCCACAACCAAGCGCGAATACTGTTTGAATCAAAATGTTCGATGTGAGATGGGATTGCAGGGAAGCAGGATTCTTCATGGGTTTTCGCAGTTCGAGTGGAATTTGACGAGTCATCAGAGGACTGACCCCGTGGAGATGACGCCAGTAGGCTAGCATCAGGGTAGCTAATCAAGTTGCGTAGTTTGCTTGTGTCATCCTGCGCATCGAGGTCTGCTCCGAGCAACTGATCGCATTGTTCCAACACATCCAGAGCATCTTGCAACAATTCTTCGTCTCCATTCAGCTGAGGCGATTCCAGCGAGGAACAGTACGTCGTGTCGCCTTGTCCTGGAGGGGTAGGCTCATTCCAAAGCGACGACCAAAGCTCAGAGTTCGCCACGGAAACCGAAGATGAAAGACGTACAAGTTCGCGTTGTCGGAATGTTGCACCTCGTATTGTAATCTCAACCCAACCGCAGTTATTGGAGTTCATCGCGCCCAACTTGCAAGTCAGAAGGTGGTCACCGCACAGCCATGCAGCCGCGCATTCCTTCTCCCTATCAAAGGTCTTGATGTTTTCGAATTCTAATGCCAGCTCAAAATGATCCTTCGCTCTATCGAATTTTTCTCGCAAGCCGTCGTCTGCTTGAAATACAATTGATCTGTATGAAAGAGCGGATAGGATCAAATCTGCCTCACACACTTCGAGATGGGATTCTAGCTTCATCCCATCCGTGGTGAGATCGTCGACTCTTCCATCGGAGCATGCATGGATAAGGTACTCCACATCATCGGAATCTAACCGATCCAAGACTGTAACAGCGCATCTCAAGGCGAGTGTTCGGCAGCATAGACTTGCGTGAAACGTGGCGGTGACATCGAAGCAGGTTCGCACCAAGTTCATGGCTACGTCAGATTCTATGTGACCGAAGAATTCCAAGTAGTACAAAGTACATTCGTACAGTAGAAGAAGCAGCGGGGGACCAAGCTGTTCCTCCGCGGAGCTCGTGGACGCGTCGGGAAAGCTATCACTGCAGATCGCGTCCACAAAATCGCGAATTCTCGCCACAAAGGACTTCAGCATTCGCACGTGGAGCTTCCGCAGAGATTCTTTGTCTTCTAGTAAGCCAGCCGTCATGCAAGGAAAGATGCCAATGAGAAGCTTGCATCCGCTTGTCACTTCGTCGACCCTTTGAGACAAACAAAGCGCAATTACTTGTTCCACTAGATCATTGATTTCAGTCCACGGGAACGTCAGTGTCGGAAGTGGGACAGCATTTCTTATGAGCGTTTGGGAGTTTCTGACAGTGCTTTGCAGTGTCACCATAGTCGCTCTGAGGCGAGTGAAATCTTCTGTAGCGGAATACGGCCCGCTTGCCCTCGAAAAACGTAGAAGAATTCCTAACAGGTTGTGCGACGGAAAAGTCAACCCAGACATGACATAGTTTGTCAAGGCATCGTAGCATGAAGATCTGAATCTGTTTTCTAAGTCCTTGGAACGATCCCTATACTGACAATCTTGTGCAGTCGTCAGGAACCAAGAGCTGCCAAGAATGTCAATCAAGGTCGTGACAATTGGTTCGAACGAGACCATCGTTACAAGCGACGGATCTCGCGATATGTGGGCCTGGTTCACAGAAGCGAAAGGAGCAACAAAAGGGCCTTCATCGTCAACCACATCACATTCCTTTTCGGTGAAAAGTGTGGCGATGATATCTGGCGTATGGATCATCGCCTCATCACGTTCTACCAACAGAAGGCCGTCATCAAAGGATCTTCTTAATCGAGCGAGCGGAAGTAGTGCTGCAAACAAAAGCATTCTGAACGAGTATTCCTGTTGCTTGTTGAGGACCAATTCCTTCGTGTCGAGACATTCAAATCTGGATAAGTGACGCAAAATTGAGCACAGGGCGTCAATCAAATCGGGAATGCTGCTGTGGGTGTGAGGATAAGAAAAGAACGCCGCGCACAGACAAGTTTCAACCTGCCCAATGGCCTCAAGACAAAGGAGTGATCGGTTAGTGACGAAATGCGTAGCTTGTGCCGGTTCCAATACATCAGTTCCGACCACATCAGGAATCGGAAACTGAAGTGGCTTCATTGTGGCAGTTTCCGTCAGTACCTTCAGCATTTGCGTCCGGTACTCCTTCGACAGCAAGTCTGTGCAAAATAGTTTACCGATCAGGTGTATCGAATACTTGCGAAGTCTGAACGTCCAGTTTTCGTTTTCTTCCGTTTCTCTAGTGATTGTCGTTGAGAGCGACTGTAGCAAATGACAGTCCACAGAAACTTTCCTAACCGTCATCGATGGAGAGAATTGCCACACTATCCCAGCTGCGTCGTCTCCGATCGCACTGTTGAATACCAGGCTTAAGCACGGAAAGATCACGAGTCGCACCAACTCGGCATGGTCGTCGTGCACCCGCCTAGTCAAGCTCAGAGGTGATGCTGAAGAAAAGATGGGGGAAGAATGAGCACCTGTCGCTGGGAACGTGTCTATTGTCTGACTAGATTCGCCATCGCTGACAGAAGGTGAATAGGAGACTTCATTCGATAGTAGAAGCAGCGCTTCTAGGCGCACCAAAGGTGAATGAACATAACCCCCATACTCTGACATGGATAGATCCTCATAAACAGCGAAGGCATCAGCGACAATTGCAGATGCGGTTTCGACCCACGATGCTTTTCGGCAGGGCAAGAATCCAACAGCAGCCCACGATCGGAGTGCGTCTATAGCTAGAGACGTAGGCTGAGAAACAACTTGAGTTGCCTCCCGTAGCAAGCACAAGTGCAATGCATCTCGATGTTCGTCGCCGACAATGGACATGTACCGGTAAGGCTCAAATCTAGCACTCTGCTTGAGATGTTCGCAGAGTTGCGCGATGACAGCCTCACATTCTGTTTGAATAACCTTAAAAATCTTGTAAGGCTTGAGGAAAGCATGTTCATCTTCGGGAATGCACATCCTTTTGAAGATTTCAGCGTCCAGTCGTAGACAAGGGATAACAACGGCTTTCAGGATTTGCAGAAAGCTTTCCCATTCGTCTGAGGCAAGTATCCCTGTTCCTCGAATCATTTCGCAACCCACCATTCGACCGACCGCGACGACAATCTCAAGGAACAGCGTCATTGATTGCTCAGAATCATCGACGTTTCCTTCTTTCCCATGCAAGCCTGAAACTGATCCGAGAAAAGGTATCGCCAAACGCCGTAGCAGGATCAAGAACTCGTTCCAATAAATCCGTAATGACGGAATCCCTAGTGAGTTTGGCGCTTTCCCCCACAGCGCACCACTCACAACGCGCACGACTACCGCCGCCCTTTGTAGATCATTGCCCGGATCAGCGAGCAAAGTTGCCATGGCTAGAACAGAGGAAGTCTCTTGTGCCAGAAGAATCCATAACAGTTCTGCTGAATCAACAAAGCACAAACTTCGCTGCTGCAGAAAGGTTTCAAGTTCTTGTTGCCATCCATAGTCATCGTCAGCATAAGGAAGCGTCCCTGTAGGGTAGAGAGACTGCGCGTAGCGTGGGGACCTTCCGGCAATGACTTGGAGTTCAACAAGCCGAGTCACGACTTCGACTTGACAAGTGGGCGATAGGAGGCTTCGAGAGCCAAGTGATACTAGAGCCGCAATTGCTTCTGCCGCACTCGACGATGCTGCTAGGCGTTCCTCTCGAACTGTTTTATGTACGGCTGTTGGAGAAATGTGTCGAAGTGTGATCCCTTGTTGTACGATATCCAGCAGATGCAAGACAATCACGTCCTTATCGAGGTGGGGTCGCCAACCAGCTGTTACTAAATCACTGCAAGCTCGTGCGACATGGAGCGTGTACCACCAATCTATCGTCCTTCGTTTAATCCGTTCCATTAGTTCCGCACTGGATTCGTCTGATTTGATAGCAATGGGATACGCCTGGGGCTCTCGCGTCTCCTGCCCATCTGCGTCAATTTTTAGAATCGACGAGGTGGCAGATTCCAGCCAAAACATCAACATGGTTTCCACGGGCTCGTGTGCTCCATGAATCGTCCATTCAGGTGCTCTTTCATGATGATCGAAGATCTCGAAACCACAACAGAGTGACAAAACCAATTCTCGCTGGGCATCAGCTAACGATCGCGATTCTGGCGGGGCTTTGGCTGCCATTCTTAGAATAGCGCCGGGCAATACTTCCGGAATATAAGGATATGGGCATAGCGGTTGCTGCGGATCCAACGAATGAGGGGAGAAGGAGCGTGGGCTGTGACTTTGTCGCGGAGATCCACTTCCGCCTGTCGATTCGGACAGCGTTGTCGCAGTACTTCCGTTATTCCTTACGACGTCTACGACGCGTTGCATGCGCCAAGCCGGTCCGACACAGGCGCGAGCCAGAGCCACGACAGCCCATATTGCATGTTCCCACGTCCCAGGAAAGTTCAAGGCAGACGCTTGAATGCAGTGGAAGACGTCTGAAGGATCATAGGCATCTACTCGATCACGAAGCAACGCCGCGTGAAGAAGTCGAAGCCATTGGATGGCCTGAGAAGCCTCTTGAACTGACCACAGCTCATCGCATGCTTCAGCAACTGATATCACTATTCGAAGCGCTGGTACTGGTCGACGGAGTGCCGACTTGTCAGCCGTCAAAGCGGATGCCGCTGACATGACACAAAACAGCACTGCATCAGCAAACCTAATGCAAAGACTTCTCGGTTATCATAGATAAATGTATGACGTGCGTTCACTTACATACATACAGCAACACACGCGTGCATTGACTATTGACAGTCATCATGAGTGCAGTGTGTTATGCATACTGATATTGTGCTTGTAGTACGTACGACGTAGTACAAGAGTGTATGCAGTATGCATCGAACTACAAGTATCGAACACACATATGAACACATATGACATAGTAATATGAAACTACTGGAGTGGATTGTACTGTATGAAACCTGCTACTCTCAGGGACATCCGGAAAATCGTGTCGTTGAGGACGTGGAGGACAGAATTATGGAGCAATGCAATCAAATGACCGAATTATTAAAACGAGAAAATAGCTCGAAAAATGATGTGTCATTTGGATGGAAGATAGAACAGACACGCTGACAAAGAATGAAAGTTATAGACATATTCAAACACGAAAGGTATTTTAAATCATTCGATGGAAAACGGTTATCGAAATATCAAATTATTACAATGTAGGCCGGCGCGCGAAGAGCTTGGCAGGCGCGTAACTCTTGATTCATCGGTCGGCCGGCGCGCAACGGCAAAAAGTTCAATATAAATCCCGGTTCATGTTTTCGGTTCATTGAGAATCCCGGTTCATTTTTCCGGTTCATTAAGAATCCCGGTTCATTTTTTTGGTTCATTAAGAATCCCGATTCATTCTTTCGGTCATTTAGAATACGGTTATTTTTTTTGGTTAATTAAGAATCCCGCTTCTATTCTTTGGTCATAAGGAGTCCCGGTTCATTAACTGTATTCAAGAGAAATCCGGTTCATCAAACCGTGTTCATCAAAAATCCGGTTCATCATAATCGGTTCATCGAAAATCCGGTTCATCAAAATCGGTTCATCGAAAATCTGGTTCATCGAAATCGGTTCAATGGAAATCGTGTTCGGAGCGATGGCCATACATGCAAACTTGAGTTTGTGGCCGGCCGGCGCAGAAGTATTATTGTCGCCTTCCATCTTCTGATGACGTTATATGATCGTTATTAATATGCGTTAACGACAAAATTTTTTCTTTAGGTGTCTGTGCCTATGATAGGCGGGGAAAATCAATGAGTATGACACAGGAGCTCTGCCTGGCATCGTACAGTAGTATTACCTCGGAAATGCGACCGAGGTAGTACTTCTCTTATAGGATTCCACCGATCTTGCGGATTAATTAGAACTGGTACTATGTTGCATAATAGGGGTACTTGATGACGTTTTTCGTGCGTTTGCGTGGGGCATATGAACTGCAAACAATAGTACCAACATTTTGGGTTCTGCAACATCTGTTGCACCTACGGTATCTTTACGTGCTTCGTATATGGAACGAATGCAACTTTTTTCCCGAGGTACTATTCTACATTTTGCAATACTAGCTCTACGAGTATTGGAGTACTTGTACCCTGAGACCGCGAGTACTCCGGACTCCGAACTCCGGAGTCCAGAATCCAGAGTGACACAAAACAAGGGCCGCAACGAACCATCGACGATGCCATTGGGGGCTTCACTGCTGGAATCGCCTTTGGCGGCCTCTCGTTGCCACACAAATTCCAGATGACGTTGTGCCCCCCCCCCTGCTTTCCCTTCCCTGATCTTGGCAACGCTCTTTGGCGGAGCCTCCTACTTGGGGGGAAAGCAGAGCAGCAGCTTTGTTACCAGGAGCCTTGCCTTCCTCGGCCGGCCAGTCTTTGCCGCTCCTCCTCCTCCTGTCGACGCATCTCAGCAGCTTTGTCTTGGGCCTGAGCCTTGTTATCTTCCTCTCTGCGACGCTGAACTGCAGTTATAGCAGCAGCCTCCTTTGCCTCCGGCTTGTGCACGTCGACGGGCTTCTGCTTTGCTTTCTTGTTCTTGCTGGCTGACCAATGCAGCAACTTCCGCCGATTTCTTTGCCTCATCCTGACCGCGATGACGTGCTTCCGCTTTAGAAGCCTTGGCGGCATGTTTTCGTGTCGAAGACGCTGAGCCAACGCAGCCTCCTCCGCCACCATTTTTGCCTCGGCTTGCTGATGTCTTTCAGGAGCAGGACTCTGCTGCCTGCATTTGTGTCCTGTCCGCGACGTCGTTCCTCCGAGGGACACTTCGCTTGACACAAAGTTGTCTTGGCAGAATGGGACTCTCCTCAATCCCAATCTTAGACTAGTCTCTAGGTCAACTTATTTGACTACCGGTAGTCTCTAGTTCATCTGTTGTTCGTTGTTCATGCGGTTCATTGTACTCGTGCTTTTTTTACTGTTCACACTTTTTAGTGTTAATTGGTACTGTACCTGGTACTTTAGCACGGTGATAGCACGGTGTTCTTTCCTACTTGGTGAATTTACCGAACCCTACACGGTTGCTTTATTTGTTTCATGAATTTGAGGTACATCCGTAGTACCCTTGTACGGTTTCCGCCATGCTCCCGACAAGAATCACTCGTATCCCCAAAAACTTCGAAATGTTTGGGTTAACCCGGAATTCCGGATGTCCCAGCTCTCAGCCTCTCAGCGCAGAGTTGACACGTTGACTGGGTACGAGTACTTGTAGACTACCGGTAGTTGTACTAGTATCTTGCATCCATGATCCATCCCGCGTCGTTCTCACAGCATTTGTAATTTGTACCACCTGGTAGGCCATGAAAAACGATTTGTGTGACGTGCTATATGGACCAAACATGAGTTCGATATAGGAAATGGGATGTGGGATATGGGCTATGCGCGGGTACTGTGTACTGTAATTTTTTGGTACAGGTGCAAGGTGCAGTGTTTGATTTTGGAACGGTACAGTACCAGGGTGACTGGTGTACAGCTTCAGTAGACGGCGAAATCTGAAGGGTGAATTCGTGAACTCTGTGAACTATGAACTATGAACTTTGAACACACGCCAGTAGATTGCCGCTGTGTATCCGGTTGGTGGTCGGCGATCAACGTGATTCGTGACCTGTGAGCCTGTGAGACGTGACACCGTGCTTTTCGCTATGCAAATCTACGAAATAGACAGACATGATGACATGATACATATTTACGCGCATCTGAGTTCTGAAACGAAAACCCGTACCGATTCCTCATTTCCGTTTCGTGAACTCATATTGCGGTGACCATGGAAATCGAATGTCAAGATCAGGGAGAACCTCAGATTGGTGAAATAGAGCCAGAGCTGATCGAGGATGAGCAACATGTTGATCGACCTGAAACTGACGAGGCACTTGCCGAGGTTGAAGAAGCGACCGTTGAGAGCCTCGACCCGTTGACTTCGAGCGATAATGTCGCAGTGAATGAGGAAGCAACGAAAGACGAGGAGGAGACGAAAAGTGATGCCGTGGAGACGAAGCCAGTTGTTAAAGTTCCTGCTTTACCACCGGCAATCGAGCAAGAGATTGGGCACATGAGCGGGGCCTACCCCTGCACAAACAATCATATCCAAGGCACATTCTACGCCGGCTCCAACGGATTTGCCTTCACAGGCACCCTCTTCTTTTACACCTCACGCTTCTCGCACAAATGGGAGAAGGTGTCACACGTACACCACTCCGAAATGGGTCACATCATCATCCAGGTCAATGACGATGAGAAGGACTTCGCCTACACCTTCGCCTCTATCCAACAATCGGAGATTGTGTGGGCTACCCTTTCGGCTTTGCACTCCGAATGCAACAAAGGCACTCCCCAGAAGCATCCTCTTCTCACTCCGATGCGTGCCTCTCTTCGACGCCTATCCACTGATCCTACCTCCATGCGCCCGCATATTGACCATGAAATTGGTAACGAAGAAGCCTATGTGGCTGCAGCAACGGCGGCAGCTATGGATGACCTGAGACTATCCATGAGTTCTCGTCGAATGTCAGTGGCACCGCCAGAGGAACCCACATCCGATCTCGAAGAAGCATGGGGATACCTACACGGGAACCCCGGTGAATCATACAAGGAGAACGCCTTCGACAAACAACAAATCCCGTGCTCACTGGAAAAGTTCTTTGAATTGTTCTTGTCAGATGACGCTGTCTATTCGATTCCAAACTTCATGGCTGGTGAAGGTGATTTCAATGTTGTCACGAGTCATTGGAAAGCAACCGAGACCAAAGGCAGCAAATCTAGAACGATTGAGTATTCGCATCCCATCAACGCGCCACTGGCGCCCCCAAATGCCAAGGCCCGCAAGGAACAACGTTTGCGTAGATTTCTCAATCAAGGCATATCCATCGAGACTGATACATACGTTGATGATGTACCCATGACAGATTGCTTTTATGTCACGGACCGAATCCTTGTCAGCGCTAATGATGACGGAACCGTCACAGTGGCTGCCTACTTCGACATTCGTTTTGTTAAATCCACCATGTTCCGCTCGATCATCGCTAACACCACACGATCGGAATTTGTCAAGTGGTTTCAAAATCTTCTCAACATGCTGCGTAGAGAGGCCACAGCTTTGGCTGCACCGCCTTCAGAAGTGCCCGCTGAACCATGCCAACCATCGACGTCGGAACCTCCCATCGAAGCCGTTCTACAGTACGCGCCTGTGTTGTCTGATAAAAAGGCGAGTATTGGACTCATCCATGTCTTGGCGATTCTAATTACTTTCGTATTGGTGCTTCAAGTGTATATCCTCAATTACTTGAGCCGAATTGAAACAACTCTTATCAAGATACAAGCCCAGCAGGCAGACGTTTGTGTACTCCCACAAATCGTTCGAAATGCAGTTTTGAATGGCCAAGAATGCGAAGAAGTCATTGCTGCTTCTGCAGCCAAGTAGTGTACGATTAACGGGGTTAACTTCATGCCGTGATAACGTCGAGACGACTGTGCATCATGCCAATCGCTTCCCCATGTCATATTAGTTTGATTCGCTTGGCATCGCCCTCGGTGGTATCGCTCGTTGCGATTGTTTTGCGATCAATCAATTCCGGTCTCCACGTTGCTCGGGGCAAGTAGTAGGTGTCTCGATCATGCCAATAGCGACGACGAATCCCTTCCCATTCTTTCGAGTTAACTTGGATCTCACAGGGCAAGAATTCTGTCTCTAGACCCAATTGGTGAAGTTGAAGTTTGACACACTGACAGGCAACACCATGAAAGAATAGATTGTCCGGTGCCAGGCCATTGAAAAAGGAGTAGATACCATTTGGTTTGCTCAACATTTGAGGAACAAGCATGTGAAAGTCTTCCATGTCTGTAAAGTGCTCTCCATATGTGTCAAAGAATATTCCATCAAGTTGCACACCCTCTTGAACCAACTGCGGTACGACATCTTGCCACTTCCCGAAACATATCTTAGTGTTTGGCTTCTTATCCCATCCATCCTGCAACATCTTGGCATAAATATCGGGATGGGCCTCGATGATGATATGCAGATTGGGATGATAAGACTGTAGAATCGTATCGATAATGCCCATGCCGAAACCTACATTCATCACTCGCTTGTGAAGTGCGTTGTCAGTCATTATTTGTGCATGTACTTCCATGAGAGGTCGCTCCCATTTCATCATGACCGCATCTCGCTCTTCGTCGAGAATCGAATTGTCGGTGATCGTGAGGCGCTGTCGAAGGTAATTCGGTTTGGTGGATGGTTCGTGTGCCACTGGCAGAGTTCCATCGTTGACTTTTTGCAGATCCATGCCATAATTGCCACCACCGGCACGCTGCAGACTCGACAGGATCAATTCAGCTCGCGTCCCGTGGTCGACTAGAAGATTCACGATATCCCAATGTTCCGCGGCAGTGGCGTAGTTCCCAGCACATTTTCCATACCGATCAACAGCGTTCCAGGGAGCCCCTTGCTCTAGGAGGTATTGAACGATGCCTAGATGACCAATTTCGGATGCCACCATGAGCGGCGACTTACCCGTTGCGTCGTCCTGCTGTCGAGCGTACAAAAAGTGTTGTTCGACCAATTGAGAAATGGTGTTGGTGTCACCAGATGCGCACGCCTGTAGCATTTGCTGAACCTTCGCGGGATCAATAGGATGAAATACTTCGGTTTCCATGCCACCCGCGGAGTCCATGGCAGAACTGTGGACTGTCTGGAAGTGGGTGACAAGTGGGTGTGTGTCAGGGTAGGTACGAAGCACGAATCTGTAACCCGAGACGCAAGTTTGATGAAACAAAAAAAGAGAGGCGATATGGATTCTAGTTTCGTGGTTGTCGATGATCGCAGGAAGGACCGATACACATTTATGCATACGCCAGGCATACTTGTCGAGTACGCAGTACTAAAGCACAGTACTAGAGTACACGTACTCTCGACTCCGGAGTATGCATAATAATGCATACACAGGTACACAGGTCTATACTCGAAGTTGTGTGTTGTGTGTATGCATATACATGTATACCGTCCGGACGGAGTAGTTCTGTATTGGATGTGGTATTCAGTATTACGTGTAAAGTCGTACAGTGTTTGTCATACTTGTCGACTCGGAGTACAAGCATAAACTAGATAGTGAGACGACAAAAAATAAACACCACCGAAAAATCGTCCTTTTGGCTTCAAAATGTACCAAACGATGCAGAATCCTCCCGTCCACATGCTCAATCAAAAACATTTGGAAAAGGAGTGTTATTGATGAAGTTATGTTTAATCGACTTTTTCGGAACCCGGAGGAAGTAAACTAGATAACGAGACACTCGTATAATTTACAGTACATTCTACACGACTTGAGAGTGGAGAAAACTTGACAACAAAGCAAGCTATCGTACTTTGTTGCAAATTGATACAGCAAGGTCGTATTTTTGAGTCCCAAACACTTGAAACATGATAAGAACTATAATTTTAATAGGCCTGAACATTCAAATGGGTGTGGGAGATGGAGTTCATCATCGTTTGAGCTCATTCATTGGTGAGAGCCATCACGATGGAGTTTGTCGTCTGACGGCGAAAAATTTAGCAGAACAAAATGTTTGGAGAGAGAAAAATTTAGCAGTACAAACGTTCGTAGAAGAAAAATATTTTCGTCGCCATCACAGCATCAACCTCAAACCAACATCACAACAAAAATGGTAGGCTTTGAGCACCCTTTTTGCAATGAATGACAAACCATTATCACTGCATCTTTATTGATGCACCTCTTTGAAGCCCTTCATGTTTTTCAGTGATGCATTGCAAATTGGTTGCAAGCATTGCTTCCTTTGCATTGACATGTGAGTATGAAAGAGCAATTGATGTCAGGAAATTTTATGTGTCGCGAAAAAAATTACCGCGAACTTCGGTCGAAGATAACTCCTGAACCAAGGTGACTACGCCAAAAGTAGCTACAGCAACTAACCACCAAATAACGTTAAGAACAACTTTTAAACGCACGAAAATCGAAGTCAAAGTGCGTCAATACGGTGTTTGAGACGTGTAAAGAAAGTGTCTCACTACTGCCTGACAACAAACCGTCTCCCTATCTAGTTTATGCTTGTACTTGGCCTCTCATCAGGGTATCATATCAGGATCCCATCTGATCCACCGAGTATGGTAAAGTCCAGCTATTTTACTACCGTTGTAATGTTGAGTTGTATGATAAAGAACTATGTTGCGAACATCCGGTGCTACTCGCTGGAAGCTGGTGAACGAGGTCCGCGTCTGTCCTCCAGGTTGCAATGCGGCTATGGCACATTAAAAGGATTCCTTGACAAAACTGAAATGAACAAGACGACGCCACGCGATCCATTCAGCTTACAATTCACAGCTGTCAATTCCATAGGCGCACTCCTAGATTGCGCTCTGGCTAGACCTCGTACTGTACTAATGATACCATTCGAAGCTTGCAATACCTACCGTTAGCACTGGCGACGTGACTTCGAGTGGCAAATACGTTGAGATTATCTCAAGGAGGGATGGTACTAAGTATCTGGAATCTAGACCCACACAACTTCCTCTTCCAAGTCGTCGATTGTAATCCCCAATATGCTCAGCAGAATATCCGGGTTAACTTGAAGGTATGAATTCAAACTTTCCAATGCAGTGTCAACTTGGCTGCGTACTTGGTCGTGAAGATTGGTTTCAACAACTTTCGTGAGATCCTTGGAGAATCGTTTGACCGCCTGGTTTAAGATCCAATCAGCCCCAGTGTCGCTTACTTCCAGGACCACGTTTTCTAGCGATACTTCTAGTTGTCGACACTGTAGGACAGGCACCATGAGTTCAGTTCCAATTTTCAAACTTCGTTCCTTGCGACACTCCACACGAATAGTTAGTGACACGTTTTCAACCCAGAGCTTGCCCCACCCTTCAAAGATGGGATCAAAGATGGTCTTCTTTGCCTTTTCGATTCGGAAGTGAAACTTGTCCAGTTTTACAGTGACCTTCTTCATTTTCAAGTACAGCAGAGTCGGATCCGCACGCGGATTAAAGCGACGGCGATAATTAACTTCCTCAGGCTCGGAGCTTTTGATCAAGCCAGATGCATCCAGGTACGGAGGATCCGGTTTGCACGCAATCATACCCTCCTCTCGTTGCTGATTAAGTTGGATTTGGAACGATACATCTTTGATGGCAATCGCCAATAGTTCATCGTCGTCAATTTCGAGACCGCGCCACAGCTCTATTCCCGTATTTAAGACGGTGCTGATTGGTAAGCCCTCCAAAACAGATGCCGCATAGGGATCGCTGGCCTGCACACCAACCCCGCCCAATCCCGGTTGCCAACAACCATAGCGTTGAGCATTTTCCAGCAGCTCACGAATCTGATGAATAACTGACATTTCTACTTCGTCGCGATGCCCTGAACGCATGCTGCCCTCCTTCAGTACGATTTCCACTTCGTCAGCAAACTGATGGTCATCGCGGTGGGACAAAGGGAGCACAATTGTTTCACTACCCATGACACGACAAACCAGGTTCTCACGCTTCATGCAGATGTCCGACAGTTTAAGGTCGCCGCCACTCTCGCTGCGACACGTGATGACCCAATTGTCGCCCAAATCTCGTTGGTCCACCGGGATAGACATCTTTGGAAGGTAATCAAGGAAGCGTTGCATTGCAATGGCACTCTTGTCTCGAATGAACTTAGAAAGGCGATGCGCATCGGTCATCGCAGCAGACGCTTCCTTCACGAACTTATCGATGTCTAATTCATCCACCAGGTTTAGAATGTCTTCGTCTATGCTGGGGAAGAAGGGAAGGGACATCATAACTTCTTTAACATCCTTGGAGAAGGATTCCACTTGCAGAATCAGCTCCACATCAATCTGATGGATTAGTTGAATCGCCTTGTCTTCCACCAAGAAGTCCATCCAATCAGCTGTGAGGTCCCCGCCGGCAATTTTGTGAAATTGAGCCACGCCCAGAGAAAACAGCTCAGAAAGTGGGAGCATTATGCTCTTGGATTTATCATTCAATTTTGATACAATCCATGTAAACTCTTGGTCGGCAGCGTCAAGCATTGGAATCCAGAGCTTTCCTGAGATAGTGAAATCTTTTAACATTCTCAAATGACGAATCGTAGTCATGTTTGACGCATGAATTGAAATCATGAGGGAGGCAGCCGGGTCGTTCCGGAAAACTCGGTCAAAAATTCTTTGTAGAATCTCGAGGGACACGTCGTGGCGAATAAGCTTGAGAAGTGAGCGCTTCGGCGTGGCGAACCATTTCAAGACTTTCGCGAAGTAAGCCATCTTTTCGTTATTTCTAGCTGCAGCGCTCCCGGTCTTTGCAACGGGCGCGAAGTGATTGAACATGAATTTAATGGTTTTGTGGTAATTGTCTCGACTTTCTTGTTTAAGTATCCCTGCAAGTACCAATGCCTGCTCGACTTGCTTGAGACAGATTTTCCATTCACCCCGCTCGAGGCCTAATAAAAGCGCTTCGTCAGAAACCAGTATGTCAAAGAGACGAATGAGACGAATTTTGGCCTTATTTCCATGCTTCTTGATCCTCTCTGCGATTCCACACCCGATTCGTTCGAGGCGAACCTTCACTGGGCCAAACGTTGTGATGATTTCATCGATGGCTCGTTCCCAGACTGCAAGAGACGCGGCGGAGACGTTTGTCTGTTGAATCTTGATAACCGTTCGCACGAAGAGCAGTATTTCATAGGCAATGGCCAAGCCAAGTTTGAGCTCAGGCATGTTCTTGCAATCAGCGCTTGCGATGGTAACTGTTCTCATCAGAGCACGGATAACACCGTACGCATTGTCGTACTGCTGTTGATTCCATAGATTCTTTGCTACAGCCGCATCGCTTTCTATTCCTTCGTCCACACCAGGCGGTCCCTTGTGACCGAAGATCCCGCCAAAGACATCGTTCACCATCCAAGCGAAAGGATCTTGTTTTCGATCGAACCGTCGGCTCTTTTGTCATCACTAGCCTCCTCAACGGAAGCCCCCACCGGCACATATGATTCAGCGCTAGAATCGATACCATTTCGAAGGGGTTCCGGCTTCTCAAGTTGATCGAGAAAGCTTATCACAGACGAAAAAAATTGGTTCACGCCAGCGTCAAAGCCCTCATCGTCCTCAACAGCTTTCAACAGCGACGACCAAATTATCTCGAATCCCTTCGAGAAACGAAGCCACTTTGTTTCGTCTAAAGTCTGCCTACCATGGACTTGATGTCGCATTGCGTATTCATATGTGTCGACCTGAATTTGATACTCTGCCGCTTCTCTGATCAATTCGATAATTGGAACAAATTCGGGGCCATGACACGCTAAAATATCACTTCGATTGAACTCTAGTACCTGGCCTTTGTGCCGCCCAGACTCGTCTATCTGAACAAAATATCTACCATTCCTGAACTCGCTTCCAGCGGAAACATAAGAGCGAACAATTCCCTTCCCAACCGTGGTGTCCACAGGGAATCCAACGGTTGCTTCAACAACGCTGTGCAGCGCATCCCGATTAAGGTACGCATTCGCACTACCAGGACCACTTCGTCGCCACAGCGCCCGAACTATGTGGCAGTCGTCTTCGACTCTCCACCCAACAAGAATTCCAAGGCCGTAGGTTGTTGCAACGCAGGCACCAATCGGAAACTTGGAGTGGCGTGGCATGTAGCGGTCACTCCAGGCATCCAAGATTCTGAGCGTCATCTGCGCGAAGGCACCATCGCGCAGGAAGGACTTGTCCAGATTGACTGTAAGCGACAAACAGTTCGTATGTCGTCTCTCACTTTTGACCGAATACGCATTGGTCTGAACGTATATTCGTTTACTGGACACAACGGTTGCCATCTGAAAATAGCGACCAGATGCATTGATAGCAGTTCGACGAACGCCTGGTTGCATAGTGAACATTGGAACAACCAATTTCACTCCGGTTCGGAGAAGCTTGCGCTTAGGATGCACCTTGGGAACTCGTGATCCTGGCGATAGCGAAGAGCTTTTTTCGATCGTGGGACAGATGTGTTCGCCCTTGTTACCATCATCGTTCGTCAAGACGACTTCCATACTAGTATCCTGACCTTCAGCTGCAGGCATAACGCGCTCATCTTCAGAATCAATTGCCGAAGTCACGGCATTCAAAACCCTGTCTTTCAGTACCGACGTTGAAAACATACTGGAATTGAACGCAACCACACTTGAACTCGAGCGACGCCTCATTGAAGACTTTCGATTGCTGTTCTTTGGCGATCGCGGAGGTAGTGCTTCACTATCGGTGCATGATGTCATCCGTCGGACTCTCGGAACGTGCGGTAATTTTGGCTCTGATTGATCCTCCGTGTCCGACACGCTCGACGCTGATTCGCGGGAAATCGGAACGACAGCGGATGCTGAAGTCCACATCGAGTGAACCGGCCTGATTGGCATGATCAATGTTCGTGAATCTGAGAAAATGATACTGACTTCACTGTTCACATCATCACGCCCCAGAACTGAAGAAGTCGCTTGGTAGCTCCTTCGACGTGATTCCAGCGATTCGTGAGTTGGCGTGCCAAACTTCTTCCCTACCTTTTTGCTGATGTCCGAGAAACGCTCAGCTGTATCTTGCGATGCCACAGCTCTCTGCACATGCTCCGAGCTGAGGATTCGCATCCCGATCCGGGCACCAACTTCAACCCATCCCATATCATCTCCATTTCCGACCCCAACGACGAGAGTGTATCGTCACGTTTGTGCGACTTCGAACGCGTCAGACTTCCCTTGCCGATGGACGAACTCTCGTCATCGGAGTCGTTCGCAGAAAACATATCGGAATCAGAGAATGACTTTCGAATCGTCGACGAATCGTCAGAGGTAACACGTTCGTGACGAGGTCGTTGCAGAGAGCTAGAGACATCGCAGTGACCTTCTTCCGACGCATCGGTCACCAGAGCTTGGTCAATGTTCTTCCAAAGGACTACGTCATCTCCCAAAGACATGCGCCGTGATCGGTGTGAGCGAGCGATTTTGGACGGTGATTCCTCGGGAGAAGCTACTACAGCATCACTTCTGCCAATGGTCGACGCTGCGCGTTGGTGAAACCTTCTCTTTTTGGCCAATCGTTCTTCGTTCTGCTTGAGCATCGAGTGCGAAAAGCTGATGGCAGAGGCATGCTTTTTGGTTCTTAGGCTCCACTCATCGTGAGTTTTGTTCGGTGGTGGACATTTCAAAAGTGACAGACGCCGGCTAGGCGCTTCCTCACTCGTCACATGGCCTTTTGTATTCCAGTCGCGCCAAGCATATTGCCTTCCCATTAACACAACGCTGTCAACCCATCGTAACAGTGCTAAGCAGCGTTCCACAGCGTAAATAAGGGACCTTGGGCACATCGCTTTGATCTCATTGAAATCAACAAGGATGAACGATACAAGGGTACCTGTGATTACAACAGCCTTAATGCACCAAAGTATGACTGCTTGGTACGCCAAGCCCAACAAAAGCGACGTGAACACAGCAATCCAAAAAAGCGTCCAAAGCCCCTGCCATGCTGATTGTCGATCCTTAATTAAAAATCCAACTCCACCGCCCATTCTCTGCGCAAGGTGTACGGCTACTTGCTGAGGCGACCGAAACGTCCTGAGGTGTTGACTAAGCCGTCGCAAATTTCTGTACGTCAACAGCGGGCGTGGCGGCGCTTCGTCGCGTTGCTCCATTTCGATTTGGTCATGCTGCGCCCGACGAAAGCATTGGCTTTGATTGAGGATCTTCGCGACGTGCTCCCCTAGAGGATCCCGCTCTTCGCCCAAATCTTGCTGCTGTTCTCCTAAGGAAAGTTTCGAGTCTAGAACATCCAACACTGCATTCCTCCATCGGGATGCGGGAGACTCCCGTGGTCGCTTCATATTCGTGTATGCCGATGTTTGGAATGAACCTATTGCTTTATTTGATGGACTGCATTCTTCCATGTTGGTGGGACACTCGCTGGAGAGCGTTAACGAGGCTAATCTTGGAACGGTTGAGAAATTGTCAGTATCTCATTGTCCTAGAGGAGAACTGTTTGTTCCCGTTACATTTGTGTTCTCATACATACATAGATAGACTCGCATACACGTGAATGATTAAAATACTGAATACATCACGAACAGTTGATTCGTTACTGTCGTGAAATACATAACAATGATAAGGATAACGATATCTTCGGATTGTCACCCTGTTTCCTTGGTACTACAAGCACTGTAGAAATAAAGAGCGTCTTGCGAGTACAGTACGTATCGTACTCCAATACGTAGTGTCGTACTCGCTTGTATTACGGTATCACGGTATCTTGGAGTCTCGTGACTCGTGACTCGTGAGTACCAGCAGTACCTGGTACTCCGAGTACCAGGTAACGGTGTTTCATTACTCCTATGACAGTACTCGTACCGGAGGGTCTTACAGTACCAGGAACTGTATGATACAGTAAGTACGACCCGTAGTCTCGGATTTGGAATGTGGACAGGCAGGCAGGGAAGAAGTGTCGTGCGCTCGAAGAAGCAACACGTCTACCTTTTGCACAAGCACCCTTCCGCCCTCCTATAGTAGGTCGATCGTTAGCGTTGTTCATCACCATTTGTATCAGTTCTCAATTCACATTTCAGTACGAATAGCGCATTCGCCCAATCAAGCAAGACGTAAGCTATTAAAGAGATATGAAAGTTCAACAGAGGCGCCGCACCGGCATTTCTACATTATGCCTCCTCGTCTTCGCGGAATCAATCGCGTTGGCGAACTCAGTGACCTTCTGGAACCAATACAACGCTTGGTCGGCGAGGCACGAGTCAACCCAAGAAGCATCCTTTACCAAGGCTGCACGACAAGCGCAAGAGTGCGCTGCAGGTTCCGGAACATGCCCTCAAGGAACGCGACCATCGCCTGCGCCTCCTCCAATACGGTTATATCCTCGAGCCAGGGCAATGAAGGCCGGCGATTATTGCCGACTTTGTACGAATCGATGCCGGAAAGAAGACCCTTTCGTGACAGATACACTTGTCGTCCGTGGTGGCCATTCTTCTGGTCCAATAATTGAAGCAGCTGCCAAGGCCGGTGAAGCTGCAATGGACGCTATTCCTGCGGCGACCACTCCCTACGGCATTCCACTCCACACTTGGAAATGTATCTTTCAGTTCTTTCTTACTTTAATGAATGTCGCGTGTTGGCTCATTCCTCTCAAGAGCAAGAAAATGTCGGAAAATAAGGTGGCACTCAGCTTGGCCAATTCCTTTTCTGGTGGTGTTTTCCTCAGTCTCGCGTTTGGGCATTTGTTACCCGAATGCACTCATGCGTTCGAAGGAATGAACGAGGCGACACCTTACATGCTAGCACTGGGTGGCTATATGCTTATCTTCTTCGTCGAAAAGGTCGCTTTCGATACCGACCACATCCTTCACGACCATTCCAAAGGGGGAGAGACAAATGGTCACGCGCCGAGTGCACTCAGCAATGGACGCGGTGCTGTTATTTTGTTGGGAGCTCTAGCTGTTCACAGTATCTTGGAAATGATGGCGTTGGGGCTGGCTGACACCTTTGGTGATTCGTTGCTCTTGTCATTTTCGATTGCCTTGCATCAGGTACGCCAAGCTACTCAATACACTTGGTCCTGTTGTATGCTCCCATCCACCATCTAACGTTATTCACGTTGTCATTTATCAGCCTGCTGAATCAATCGCGTTGCTGGTCGCATTTATCAAATCAGGACTGCCGGAGGCTGAGATTATCAGATACCTTTCAATCTTCAGCGCGATGGGCCCCATCGGTGTGATCCTGGGCATCGCTGTTAATGAATTCGCCGCTCCCATTGTGGATGCAGCCATGCTGGCGATTGTGGCCGGGACATTCATTTATGTTGGTGCTACTGAGGTTATTCCAGAAGAGTTCGAAGATTCAGAAAACAAATGGAAGAAGTTCATCGCTCTTGCTTCGGGGATTGTATCCATTTTTGCAATTACACAGTACACAATGACTCTAGAGGGATCGCACTGATCGAATCAAATGGAATCGCAAACGTAAATTATTCGCAGTGACTTAAGCGCTAAAGGCTGAAGTGAAATACTGTTGAAACTAGCTGCCCAACGAAACACATCGGCTTTGACGGGTCTTTTCACGCGCTTAAAGCTGTAGTGAAGTGCTGTTGAAACTCCCTGTCTGTCTAAGGACATCCGCTTTGACAGGTATTTCCTATTGAGTCCATTAATCCTTGATCCCGGACAAAATGTCGGCATGAAGTCCCTTTTCTCTGAGTGGACCAAAGATGGACTCAAGAGTGACTTTGCGCGCACCGAGCTCTGGTACCTTGGCTTCAGCCCCTTCTCCATAGAAATCGCCATCAGAAGTACTGGTTGTGTACGTAATGATGCACTTCATTCCCTGTTATTGTGTCGAGAACTGTTAGAACTTGATCACGGCATCAGTCTGTCGAGTGTCTTCAAGAAGCACAACTCGTCTTGTACTTACAGCAGATTTGGCAGCACGCAAGCCGACCATACTATCTTCCACCACAACACATCGGGACTTGTCAATGCCAATTCTCTCAGCTGCAGTATTGTAGATTTGAGGGTCCGGCTTCTTGCGCTCAACGTCGTCGCCCAAGATGCAAACATTGAGTTTGGATCTGCGTTCCGCCCCTAAAGTGACGTCCAACACCTTTGTCACAGCTTCCTTGGTGGACGCCGAGCACACACCAACAGCGATTCTTGGATCAGCCAGGGCTTCGTCCATGAGTTCAAGGACACCCGGACGAGGAGCAGCCTTCTCCTCAATGAATGTTCTATAGATCTCAGTCTTGTGTGCCTGAAGTGCATCAATAAGGGCTTGCTGTTCTTCAGGAGTTGCCGGGGCTGGCTTGTCACCCGACATGGGGAACTCACCCTGGCACGTGGTGCGAAAGTGATAAAACATCTTTGGCTTCCCCCCACCGACTGTGTTTTGCAAAATGTCATAGTACTCTACGGACCAATCCACAGGTTCACCACCAATCGTTAGCCCGGCTGCCTGAAACGCAGCATTGTAAGCCAAACGATGCAGCTCCTCCGTTTCAATAATGACGCCGTCGCAATCAAAGAGGAGGGCAAACTCGTAATCGCTGCCGCCCGCGTGGAGTGCGTTGCCGAAGGAGGTGCGCCCTACCAGCAAGGGTTGGCGGATCGCCAAAGGCGACGTGAAACTGTGGACGACACTACACGCGGCCAAGAAAGCTACAACAGACGCAAAGGAAGTCCTCATGATCGCTTTCTGTGTATCAATCTGATCGGTTAATCGGCTGATCGATCCGATCGAATGATCTACTGTAATTTATACGTTACAATGGTGTGTATTTATTGCGCAAAAAGTGGCACGTTTTCGTACTGACGTCACAAATAAAAATGGTAAGATTAGGGTGATCCTATGCCTTATGATACCGGCTTAAAAATCACCCTAACTACTGAATTCAGTAGTTGCAAGAAGGTCGCTATCGCAACTACTAAACACACTCTGGAGGTGATCGAGGGCTCATTTTGTGCATTGTTACATGCTTTTAAATCAGGTAACAAGAAAAATGGATGTTACTTGTGTGGGTGCTGAGTTATTGACTGTTGTAACTCGAGCAAAAATCGACATTTTCTATTTCGCTGAATTCAGTCCTCAACTACAATGTCGTTATCTCTCGATGTAATGCGTCTTCTGATAAATACCGGGCACTTCCAATACCCTGCCTTGCAGCTGCAATACGTTTTGATGTCTTTTTGCAATTCAATGTCGTACAGATGAGTTGTGGGTATGATGTGTCCAATCTTCAAAGTCGCGTGCACCGCAGACTTTAGTGCCATTTCCTCACCACAGAGCGATCAACTGATGAAGTTTTCAGGCCTACATTTTCTCTCTTGTGCCTCAAATGAAATGTAAACAAGTGCTGTTGCGAGAAACGGTCTGAATTCGATTTGGGTGATGCGTCGCTTGCCATCAGCTCTAATCAGTGTCGGTTGGACATCATTACCACCACAAAAACCACGATCACAGTATGGAACAGAATTCCACAACTGGTTTATGCATTCATTGGGATTTCTTCTTGTAAGAGATGCAACATTCTCTGGGGATGGGTCATTATCATCGTCAAAAACAGAAACCCAGAGCTCAGAATTTTGATGCATCTCCATCGTTCAAAACTGTCGGGATTTCAAGAGCTTCGTTTGCTTGTTCCTCCACAGCCACAGCTCCCCCACCTTCAAGATAGTCTTGTCGATTATCTTGACGACGTGTTCAAGCGCTCCTTCTTCCGCCACATGAGTGTGATGGTATGGAGGAGGTGCCCATCGTTAAAATCATCATGACGCCTAATTATACACGACTGCCTAGTCGTCAAAGCCGTTTTCTGCTTCTGTCACACCGCAAAAGCTCATGGAGCACATCTATATTGCCTTCATTTACGTGCTTTGCAGCTGCAAGTGTCTGGGGTTGTAGAAACGTCGTGTACGAGATGTTGGCACCGTCGCCATTGCGAGGCGGTTTTTTTTAATTCTTAACGATGAAAAATTTCGTGCTTCAACGCAACTTCAAAATTTCGTATCTCAACAACTACCGGTCCAATAAAGCGCATCTTGATATCGTGAATTCTACTAGATTCCTTCTGTATTTGTTCACGTGGACACATTCGCATACTTGCACTGGTTCAAAAGATATCCTATTTTTGAGTTGGAAACTGAATTCAGTTAGTTTCAACTGAATTCAGTAGGATGGTCCAATATCCGATACTAGACAGGATTGATGCCGAACCCAAATTCAAATCTCCGCGAACCATTCAGACGATATGATGATTCTCAAAAATCTTCCAGTCCCTCACCGTAAACGACGCCCTTTCATACCAGCACGCACTCGTCACCTTTGTACAATGCACGTCGGGTTCTTGCAAACGCTTTATCTTCTAGCTTCCCCTAAAACAAGCAGAATAACCAAAGGTCGACAACGTTACGATCCGAAAGTGAAACAAGGAAAGGGAATTCCAAAGGACGACGACGACAACAAAAAGCCGATCCACTGCCTCCTCCTCCTCTCCCAACTGACCCGACAGGTCCGTTCCCGACATACTTTACGTGTCGCCATACCTACGAAGAAACATTAATAGAGGAGATAATGTTGAGACAACCACTTGTCGAAGCATCATCACCGTTCCCAGGCCTCGTCCGAATTGAAAACTTACAACTAAATGGTTTCTACGAACCTATCTATGCACTGCAGGCGCTGCCGGAGTGTCGCATCATCGAGGTACCGGAATCGATCAAAGGGCTGGCACGAGCAATCACGGAAATAGCTCACTTTAAAGAACTGTTGGCAAGCGCACGCCAAGGTAGCCTTTCGATCCACGCTCTGGTACCTGGCATGTGCAAGGGTCAGAAAGATCCCATACTTCAAAGGCGCTCGACCCTAATTGCAGAGACCACTCATGAGATTTTCAAGAATCAATACCCGGCAGCAGCGCGAAAAGGAGACAGTTCTATGGACGAGCAATGGCTACTTCAGATTTTGCTCTTGTCACCAGATGTTCTCGCCGTGTCCCTTGGTCGATGCCAAAGAATCCCATCCTTTCCGAACTGCGTCTGGCCCAATCCATCGTACCCTCTCGGATTGGCCAATGTGGACATTTCCATGAAAATGCCCAGTTCCGCGTACCGAAAGTTACTCGAGGCATTCGCTTGTTGGGGCGCCAAGCCGGCTCCTGGCGAGACGGTGGTGGATTTGGGGGCCAGTCCGGGGGGATGGACAGCTGCCGCGCTACAGGTGTGTCAATGCCGTGTGATTGCCGTCGATCGATCTGAGTTACATGACCGTATGAAGAACAACTTGTTGGTCAAGTTCGTCAAGGGAGATGCGTTTGCGTACAAACCTGAAATGGGCCAGGTGGATTGGATGGTAAGCGATATCATTGCCTACCCGGAACGAGTTGCAGAACTTTTGAATGTTTGGTGCGGCGAGCGTCTGGCAAAACACATGATTGTTACCGTTAAATTTCAGGGAGCAGCGCCGTCCTGGGACGCCCTTGAAGGCTGCCATCCAGGTAGCCAGAACACATGGATATTGTGCCAGGGCGAAGCATTTCTTCAACAACAAGAACGAAGTGACGCTCATGGTGGAAGGAAAAGAACAGCATACAAGCACTGGCGCTGGAATAGAGGCCATGTATCCAATAGTATGGCCCAAATCGTAGACGCTGCAATACTGGCATCCATATGCCATGTGCCCTATGCGCCAGTTGACTCCGACTTAGAGTCACGCACACGCGCACATTCCTCCTGCGCCTCGGCGATCGAGTTGATTCCATCGGGAAGCACCTGGCGCACATTTATATTGATTCGATGTTGCGACACGAACGACTCGAGGTACATTCTGTCTTGTAATGGAACGCTCGACAGGTCCAGGGTCGTGGTTTTCAACGGCGGCAGGACTCGCGCCATGCCATGGTATCGCAAACGCGCGTCTCCTCCAAGAATCATAACATCGCCAGACCGAACGAGAATAGGCAGGACGGGACTGTCTTGACTGGATGTTCCACCGCCGAGTAAAAATACACCAGAAAGTCCGACACTGAAAGATACAACGGGCTTGTCGAGGGCGAATTCCAAATCATCGCAGTGTCCGCCCATGGTGGATTTAAGAGTGTAGAAATTAACTATTGCGGCCGATGGTAGAAAGTGCGTAGATGCAGCATTATCAATCAAAAGTGAGGCTTTGGCAAATGGTTGGGCTAGATCCGTCAGAATTGAAGGCATGGGCGAGTGAGCGTCGTCATGGTACGCTCTCGCGGTCCAATCATATTGCCAACCCATGGTCGCCCAGGCTAGTTTCTTAAAAGTTCTGTACGGTCGTCGCGTTTGACTCGTTGGTTGCCTGGATCCCCGACCAAAATCCGTCCGATAGAGATCCCACATGGACTGGTCAAAATTTGCGACTTCGTTTGGCTTCACCGGAACATTCTCGATGTTGGTAGCGTGAGGCCTTTCGCAGAACTCGGTCACCGAAAGGTACGCAATCTGCGATTGCAGCTTTGCCGACAGCGCTTGGGGAGCGAAGAGAAATCCTGGAACGTTCTTAATTCCGTACATGGGACCTTGGTAAGCGTCGCCTTCGTTCTTGTTGTTGACTTGGATCTGAATGATGCGACTGTCATCTTCAGAATTCGAAAAATCCAGGAACTCGTTCTGGCCATCAATTCGATTGGGGTCAGTTCCCTGTCTGCGATATCGCAGTTGGGCTCGCTTGAACGCCGACGTCGAAAGTGTTATGCCGGCTTCGCGAACAGGCTCCGCCATGAAGTTTACGATGTTCTGTAGAATGTTTTCTACTTTCACAACGAACCTGTATGCACAATAACATACCAGCAGGAGATGAAAGTTGGATGCACTTCTACCAGAAGTAGTCTTGTGTCGTCTCCTGGTCAGTCATTCCGGTTGTCAACAACCACAAACAGGAGGTCCAAAAAGTACTTGTACCCAACGGACTCTATTCTTTCTGCTATTGTCAGTTGTCACGGAAAAGATTCCTGTACTCTAGAGTGAGTATGCATACCTGGTACTCGAAGTTGTACTAAAGTACCAGGCAATTGTACTGTGTACTGTGTACTGTACCGATATCCCACTTATATGTATACGTAGACGAATATCCGTACTCCACTACGCGGAACCTACCGGTAGTACTCGTGGGCCTCGAGTAGGACTCCAGTAGAAAACTGTACTAATTGTACTACTATTCCAACTTGACTACAGGTATCCTCAAGCTTGTATGCAAACTGTATGTATGAACAGAGAAATGTGAGCAAAAAGGTCTTGGGGGTGCACATGGACTGTAGTACGAGGTACTTCTGTGGAACTCCGCCTATTTTGACCATACTGAATGTTTGTCCCTGTTTTAATGTGACGCTACGTTCCAATTATTTGCTATAGTCCCGAATCGTCGAGGATCAAGCACTACGATTAATTCGCCATTCACAATCATTATGATGGCGCGTCGAGACTTGCACCCCTTCGAAACGTAGTGGACCATACTAAGCTGATAACGCTCCAATTAGTACCAACGGACGCATCCGGCCCCGGATGCAGATTTGCAGACAAAACATGCAACAGTGTTCATGGTATTGCTGTACCAGGTACTGTAGTTCTAATACGGACATAGGAGTTGGACGGCTGCCGACAAGTTTTTGGTGTCTGATCGCGAGGCGGACGCGTTCAGAGGCGCGCCCAACCGAGATTTTGGCGGGATTTTACTGCGAGGAGGCCGGCCTGAATCCCTCTAAATAATTCTATAGAACCTTCGCGATTGAAGATGAACACACCTCTTTGAGATAGACGAAAAAAGGAATCAACGAACTCTGCACGAAAGGAAAACCGTTTATTGAGTACGTGAGTGCATAATTTTTGATGCCCTTGCCGCGTTTTTCAAAGGTCGCTTAACACGACACGGGTTGAGAAGCATCCTCACCCCACACATTTTTCCATTCTGAATCATCTGGTTGTCCACGCTGCGTGTTTGTGCGTTGTTGAGTTGCGACTCGGAATCAAGTCACAAACCCTGCAGTCCTGCGTTCTTTAGGTCGGGGTCTGCTTACTCTGCACGCAAGGCACTGCTAGAATTGTAAACACTGTAAGCCCATTCGCCTAACAACCATGTCGCAGTCGAATGCAAGGGAAATGGCGTTCGCTGCTCGTGAAAAGGTGCAGGGAATGTGGATGACACTTCGTTCCATGACAGCAGACGAAGATGGTTCGATATCAAAGTTGAAAAAGGCCATGTCCACGTCGGACAACAACGTTCAGTCCACGTTGGACAATCTCATGAAGGCAATGTTTGGGTCCTGCGCAGTTGGCGCCCCAGACCAGCCTCCGGTGTCTCTCTCTTCCCGCACAAGGAGCACGGAATTGAGCGAACCCGTATCTCCTTCCCGCGAGAAGGAGGAATTCTTTTACTCCCAATTTCTCGCACCGACCCGAGTCGCCAAAGCCGTCTCGTCGGTTCGAGAACAAGCCGACGCTCGACCTGTCGACCACCAACGAGTGGCGGAGAACAAGCCGTCCTTGACCAAACCATTTCCAGTATCGTCTCCTGCCCGTAGGGATGTTGCTGAACAATCCCCTCGCATGGTTCAGGAGATTGTCGCGGCCCCGCCGGCAGTGCACGCGGCGCCCGATATGACTGGAGCTGGGACCATGAGCTTTGACGATGGCATTTCGTGTCTTTCAGCACATACGCTGGAAGAGATGGCACGACATGAGGACTTGGCCAGAGGTCGACAATTGCGGGCTGTACCGTCTGATCTGACCTCTGAGGGGTTCGAGACAATGGAAGTTAGCCATCAGGAGCAAAGAGAGCAAGGATTCAGATTCAAGACGTTTGCGTCGAATCGGATCAATGAAGAAAACGCCGTGGTCGGTCCTGCCATCGATCTGACCCACGGAAATAGTCGTACCACGCATTCAACTAAAAGGTCGAACGGCACTCGATCCACTCAAACCAGTTCCTTTGAGAATGCTTGGCGTATTGACGAACAACGCTACTGGGAAGAAGTGGTGCAACACGAAGACACGGATCGGGGTACACCCGAGCGACGACGTGAGATTATGCTGCAGCGAGTTAAGGCGCTGAAGGAACGCAGTGGAACTCCAACTAGCGCCAGCAAAAGCCCCATGCATCAGGAATCGGTACGTGGATCATTGTGGTTACGAATTGCGCCATGCTAAGTTCTCACTTTTTCTCACCAGCCTCGGCACTTGAAGCAGAACAACACGGTGTCAACAGCTAGTTCTTCCCTGCATTCAACCTCTCCATTCTCAAGACATCCTCATGACACCTTTCCTTTTGACGCAACTGATATGTTTGGCACCACCGACGAAGAGGAAATCATCGTCATGGACGTTGGAGACAGTGGGCGGCACGACGACCCCGACCGCCTGCGACAAATCCTCGTTATGACCCACGATTCCGAGCTCGGAGAGATATAACGTGATGGCTAATGATTTGTATTATTATGATGCAATACCACAAACCATTTCTATAGACATTCTATAGGTTGCATGCTGTAAATTAAAAGGATCTCGGAAGCACCACTGGTCTTTAAATTGATACGGACTTACGAATGCTAGACTCGAGACGGTAATCCACTAGTTGTAATACGGATGCCCTCGGCAATACTTGTTACTGGTCTTCCCTTGAAGGCAATGTCACAAATTGACTTGATCAAAGGGAACGAGTTGATCAAATTTCGAGAATGGAGAACTGAGTAGACATCTTTGGCAGTTCGAATCCCCTGAAGCTTTTGGCCATCTAAAAGGTCAGTTTCAATGTCGTTCCACAGCTGCTCTAGCTCAGCTTCACTCAGGTCTCGGTGTTCAAGTCGTTTCCTAGCAAAGGCTTCGGCGCACTTCCGATTCCGTCCTCCATAACAAGATGTTATCAGGTCTGCAACGCCGCAACTCTCGGTAAACGTATCTTCTTGAATGCCATCAAAAAACAAATGACAAAAGTTCCGTATCTCCCTCAATCCCACCCGCAGCAAGGCTGCCTTGTATTCCCTCCCAGATCAAGACCATCGACAAAGCCCGCCCCAAGGGCTACGACATTCTTGAGAGCCCCACACATTTCGGCACCTGCCACGTCGTCGATGCGTTGCACCCACAAAGTGGGTGGGGTTTCAAAGATTTGACGCGTTCGTTCGTTTTGGTCGTGATTCGCAAATCGGCAGGCCAAGGTGGACTCGCAAACTTGGCCCCGAGCAATTTCGTCAGCGACGTTGGCACCCATGAGAACGCCGCATTTGAACTCTCCATCGGCAGCAGTACCAGGTCGGCTCATGGCCTTTGAAATGGATTGTGATATCAATAATGGTCTCTGAGTGCCAGCGTCAAAATCAAGACCCTTAATAAGGCTGACACCTCGAGATGATGGATGAGCGCTCTTCTTGATTATAGGCAGCAGGTTTGGAAGGAATTGATGGGGAACAACAAAAATGAGCAAAGTTGCTCCTTGGCAAGCAAGTTCAAGATCTGGCATAGCAACAACGTTGTCTGGAAGTTGAATGCCCGGGAGGTACTTGACATTCTCGTGCTTCGCATTGATAACATCGGTCAACTTTTGTTCCTCGCCATCCACCTCGACAAGTTCCTCGTAGACCCACATGTTGACTCGTCGTTCACAGAATTCCAATCGGCGGCAATTGTTTCCCACTATTTTGGCAATGGCGCTTCCCCAGTTTCCACTCCCAATGATGCAGACTCGTTCGAGTTCTCGATTCACACAAGTTTCCATGATGACAGCCTGAACGTTTTGAAACGTGATGGAGATAATAATGGGAAGCCACCAGCAAGTTCGATGCGGAAATTCTCTTCTCAGCACACGAATGATCATTGCTTTGCTTTGTGTCTACCGGTACAGTACAAGTAGTTGCGCCGTGCCACTTGCACACTTCCCAAGACAAAATCGTCTGGATTTATTACGACCTGTACGACGTACGTGTTTCATGTGTGTCCAATCTGGATCGAATATTATGTTCTGCATGTATGCATACATGCGGCATGCGGGTATTTTAGTCGCGAACGTAATCCGACGTATGTTCATACAGTACACAGTACGATATCCTGCACCCTTGAAAAAAAGTTGTCTGCTTGGCTGCATCCCTCGCAATTCACACCCGAACCAACCTGATAGGCAGTTTCACAGCACAAGCGCAGGCGTTGGTTCGACAAACTGTCGTACCACTTGTACTTCACCCTTGCTTGGGACACGCAGATACGATTCGCGTTCGACTGTTTCACCATGCCATGGCAAGTTGTTCCCTCTCTCCTCATCATTATGGGGGCGTTTAATCTGACTGCTGCTGGCATCTGGGCTGTTGACCGCGTTTATTATGGAAAACGAGTGAGTGAGATCGAATGTTCGGTTGGTTTCGTCTGTCTGTTGTCGGGATGCGTACTGTGTGAACTAACCCAGCGTCGTTGCTTCCCAGGGACGACCAATTCTTCGTGATCGTTTCGAGTATGCTTTGGAAAACCGCAACTATGAGGTTTTGAAGTTTCGAGAAAAGTTGGCCAAGGCCGCCGCTGCAGCGGAAAAGGAGGCTGCGGCAGCTAAGAAGTAACGCCGGCGCTATCTTCGATCATCTGGCAAGTCCTGGACTACGGATAACTGGGAACTGGGATCATGGTCATACGGAGTTCTCCATGCTACACCAAGAGAGGAAGCGTTCACTCGAATCGCTGAGTGTAGGAAATTTAGAATTGAATTATCCACCGTCTTGCTGTTTCGAAAACGCCGAGTTTCAAGTGGACTCTTCTAATGGCGATAGGTGTTGAACTATGATGTGTTCATAGTTCATATGCTATGACATACACACGCCATTCGACGATGCTTCAGTCATTGAGGTATAGTTGGAACTTGGAACATCCTGTAGTACTGAACTGTACTGCGTACTTCTATGAATACCGTTGTTATTTACTTCTCAGTACCGTGGAAAAACACCTTTATACTGTACAGCAGTACAGTACACTATGGATGTAGCTATGCTCGATACACTGTATGATGTACAGTACTACTATGATAGTATAGTGAGATTGTGAATCCCATGTAATCTCCGGGTGATCCTCAGTACGTTTGTTGAACTTTGACGTGACACCTGACACCGACCGACATGTTGCATTTTTCATTTCGTCGTTCACGTCGCTACTTGTATTTGGTAACTCTCATTCTGAGCGCAGTAGACAAAGTTGCGCTTTTCGATCCCTGTCACCGTCGATCCGGCTTCTCATAAATAAGAAGATAGTTACTCGTCGGACCATGCTGAACAAGGCCCTCTCTCTTCCGCAGTGGCTCCTCATCTTACTCTTGACATTAGTTTACGCATCGACCACGGTGGTGGCTCTTGCCTCCCCGAGCGCCCGGACAGTTTTGGTCACCGGCGGTGCGGGATATATTGGCTCGCACACGTGCTTAGAGTTGCTCGAGTCCAAGGAGTACAATGTCGTGGTTGTTGATAATCTCGACAATTCGTCTGAAGAATCACTTCGGCGAGTCCGCGAACTGACAAAGTGCGACCCCAACCGACTTCATTTTCGTCTTTGCGATATTCGAGATAAGGCGGGAATAAAGAAGGGTGAGAACAGCTGTGGATTCAATCTTCGACATTCAACCATTTTCCTCTTATACAATTCCGTTTCCTTTCAAATTCAGTTCTGGACGAATTTCCTGAGATTGATTCTTGCATCCACTTTGCCGGCCTCAAGGCCGTCGGTGAATCGGTCTCGAATCCACTCTCATATTATGATTGTAATGTTGGCGGAACCGTCTCTCTTTTGGAGGAGCTTGGTGCCCGGGGCATCAAGAAATTCGTCTTTTCATCGTCCGCCACTGTTTATGGAGAACCCGAAATGCTGCCCCTGTTGGAATCCGCACGGTTGCAGGCTACCAATCCGTACGGGCGGACAAAACTGTTTATTGAAGAGATACTTAGAGATTGTCATGCATCGGATCCTGAGTGGGGAATCTTGATCCTTCGGTACTTCAATCCTATTGGAGCTCATGCATCTGGTCGCATCGGAGAGGATCCTCAGGGCATTCCGAATAACTTGATGCCCTTCATCGCTCAGGTCTGTGTTGGACGGCGAGAAAAGCTATCAATCTTTGGAGATGACTATGATACAAAGGATGGGACTGGAGTTCGCGATTACATTCACGTTGTCGACTTGGCCAAGGGGCATGTGGCTGCTTTGGATAAGCTCTACGGAGACGCCGAGGTGGGCTGCGAAGCCGTCAATCTTGGAACTGGTCGAGGTGTGTCAGTTTTGGAGCTTGTCGAAGGGATGGTGAAAGCAACAGGGAATCCCATTCCTTATGTGATTGCCCCCAGACGACCAGGAGATGTCGCTGAGGTGTATGCCGATCCTAGTCTTGCAATGGCCCTCCTGAAATGGAAGGCAAGTCTAGGGGTGGATGACATGTGCCGTGATACATGGAACTGGCAATCGAACAATCCGAATGGCTATCAAACAGTAGAGGAATGTGTGGAGCAAGTAGCAACAAACTAGGAATGGTTGCACACCTATTGGAGCCACACGTGGATACAGATACACTACCAGTCGTAGTTTCAATCTCATTTGTACCAATAGGACCTACTACCGGTAGTTCATGTTTCATATACTACAGTACCGGTAGTACCTGGTCCCGAGTCCCGAGTACCGATTCGTGAGATCACGAATACGTCTGGTCGTCATTCCGTCGTCCCTGACGCGTGACTGACGTTTCTCGGCATGTCGTCGCGTGCACTTTTTTTCCGAATTTCCATTTTTCTCCCATCTCAGTTTGTCTCCATCAGCGATTAAACAAAGATGGCCGACGACGATTTGGACGCCTTCTTTGAGGAAGTCTCGGCTGTTGAAGCAAATGCTGATGAGGAAACGTCCGATAGTTTACCTCGACAAGAAGAAGAACAAGAAGTCAAGCCTCCTCCTACCAAGAAACTGAAACGCCCAGTCGGCGTTGTCGTGGCAGCCGCAGCATCGGCTTCGAAAGCAGTTGTCATCCCTCCGCCTCCCCCGCCTCCAATTCAAGATGAGGAAATAAAACCGTTCACCATTCCACCCCCTCCACCACCACCCCCTGTCATACCACCACCGATGACGCATCCTCCAGTAGACTCGAATGCAGTTACCAAAAAGCCGCATGTTCGATCGGCTGCCGGAAAGGTGTGGAAGGATTCCAGTCTCGCAGACTGGCCAGAGAACGATTATCGACTTTTTGTTGGAAATCTTTCCAAGGATGTGACAGATCAACAGTTGTTCGAGCATTTCCATAAATATCCAAGCCTCCAAATGGTCAAGGTCATTGTTGATAACAAGGGAGTGTCAAAGGGATATGGATTTGTCTCTCTCCTGGAGCCTCTGGAGTGTGCCCGGGCTATGCGAGAGATGGATCAAACATGGCTTTCCTCGCGTCCAATTCAAGTGAAGCGCAGCGATTGGAAAGATCGAGAATTGAAAACAGTCAAGAAGAAAAAGCAATTGCAACAACGGCGACGAAAAATGTAACATGGTCGCAAAACTTAGAATCAAGGAAAATGATAGATTGGAAAGAAAATTATACTATTCGTCGTCCATCGACTGCAGGAAATATCGGAGTCTGCGAATGTATTCAGCCATTTTCCCTGGACCTTCAGTGATGTCATTGTGACCTCGATCCGGAACCCACCATGGTTCTCGTTGGTATTGTTGTGGCACCGAGTGGTGCATTTCGAGGCCATGATGGAAATGAACTTCTTCATCTCGTTTTCCGTGAATAACCATAACAGGGCATCGGACGTATTTGATGCGCCTAACATTGTTGTAAATGTCGAGGCAAGCCAACAGACTGGGATGGACAGAACGGGAGGCGCGATTGTGAGTTGAAGAAACAAACAAGTTTAAGTGAAGGAAGTGGGTCATTGGTGTGGACAAACGACGTACCGGCTTGGTGTCAAAACTCGCATGCCACTGGTAAAGGGAGAGTGCAAAATCATTCCACCCACATCTTTGTTCTTGTACGCCAAATGACACACTGGTCCAGATCCAACAGATTGACCGTACAAAACAATGTTCAACGGATTCGGACTGACGTGCTCGACGCAATACTTATACACAGCCTTGATATCGGAATAGGTATTGTTTTCTTCGGCGACGCCGCCGCTTTCACCGTAGCCAGAATAATCATAACAAACGACATTGGCTTCAAGGGACTGCACCAAAATCGATTGCATCGGAAACATAGCACCAATATCCGTCGCATTGCCGTGGGAGTAAACAATAGTCTTGGTTCGTGACGTCGGTCGAGGGACTCGATACACGAGTGCTGCCACATAGACACCTCGGGTCGAGGGAATTTTGACGGCGTCTACCGTGCCGACGTTACTTGTCAAAGGCGACCTCATCAGGCGAGGATCGAGCAAGAGCCGGTAGGTCACTCCAGCCTTAGCATCGGCCAGATCGCGCTGATTTCGCACTTTGGCGCGTTTGCGAGATTCGCGAGCGCGGTCTGTGAGTTGTTTCGCGGCAGACGGTGGCGGTTTCGACTGGCCATCGTTACGGTCACCACGGTCCATGCGTTTTTCTTCCAACGGCGCGACATGGCCCGTTGGTCCTACAATTTCCATCAATTCGTCATTGTCTCTTAGATCTTCATCGCTAGCGGCTTCAGCGGGAGTTCTGTCGTCAGCTTCGTCACCTTCGTCCTCGCTAGGTTCCGGCAAGAGTTCTCCCTCAGCGCTGTATCGTTCAAACTTATACAGTGGAGGATCAGGAGGAAAAAATGTCAATGCTCCGGCAACACTGCCTTTGCTGCAGCCACTCTGGAACCACAAACAAAACAAAGCGTTGATGGCTGGTGGGCAACAGCAGCACATCTTTGAGATGCAGGCAATGTACAAGAAAGCAGCGTCCTGTTCAGTGCAATGCTGCAAGTCTTGTCAGAGACGTCCAATCTTGTTGTTGGCTTGCTGCCTTTTCTATGAAAGACGCTTGATTACCTTGTAGTGCATGAACGTAACTGCCTTAACGGCGGGTGGGACTTTTCCGTTGATAAACTACATTTAACATTGACATAAATATAAACATGTATACCTAATATTTTGAATTGCATTTGTCTGTAAACAAACGAGGCACACGTCGTAGTGCCGTCCTGCCTCGAACTCATGGGTCACCCTTTTGCCTGCGTCTCCATTGGTTCAAAGGTGAAAATCATGATTCTTGATTCCGTCCGAGTTTCGCCTGATTCGATGTGCATCCTTGCACTTCTTCACGTTGCCTTGTTCGCACAGTGAGCGCGGACAGTAAGCGGAGTACGAGTACAAGTACCAGGTACAGTATTGCAGACTCGAGTCAACCATAACAACATCATTCTGCTATTTCTGATTGATTTCCATTCAAGCACACTCCTAGTTCCCTCTCCCCCGCCATTGCATCTATCTAGACAGCAAGTATAGCTATCATGAGTGCCGGTGAATGTCAGACAACAAACAAGAACGACTACGATGGTGTAAGTAACACAGTTGTGCGATGACCCAGTATCTTGTGCTAGCCGAAGGTGTGATTACTAACGTTGCGCTGCCACCATCGATTTCCTGTTCCTACCTCGATCTGCACCTTCTTTGTTCAATGACAGGAAGAAAAAGAAGACGCTCCACCACCTCTTGACGAGGGCGATATTGCGCTCCTGAAATCCTACGGTTTAGGACCTTATACAAAGGCCATCAAAACGTTGGAGGAAGAAATTAAAACGCATCAACAGACTGTCAAAGATTTGATTGGTATCAAAGAGAGCGACACGGGTCTCAGCCAACCATCTCAATGGGATTTGGTAGGTGACAAGCAAATGATGAGTGAAGAAGCCCCGTTGCAAGTGGCTCGTTGTACGAAAATTATTGCCGGTGATGCTCCTGAGGAAGGTGGTGCTGGTGCCAATGCGGGAGCGACCGCCGTAAGCAGCAAATACGTCATTAATGTCAAACAAATTGCGAAATTTGTTGTAGGATTGGGTGAAAAAGTGGCTCCGACTGACATTGAAGAGGGCATGAGAGTCGGTGTCGATCGATCCAAGTATTCCATTCAAATTCCACTTCCACCCAAGATTGATCCCACCGTCTCGCTCATGACTGTCGAAGATAAGCCAGACGTCACATATGATGATGTCGGTGGTGCCAAGGATGCCATGGAAAAGTTGAGAGAAGTCCTGGAGACACCTCTGTTGCATCCCGAACGATTTGTAACTCTCGGGATTGATCCTCCCAAAGGTGTGCTCCTCTATGGGCCACCCGGAACTGGGAAGACTCTCAGTGCTCGCGCCGTGGCAAATAGGACCGATGCGTGCTTCATTCGTGTCATTGGAAGTGAATTGGTGCAAAAATACGTCGGCGAGGGAGCCCGAATGGTTCGTGAACTATTCACCATGGCTCGATCCAAACGTGCGTGCATTGTCTTTTTCGATGAGATTGACGCGATCGGAGGCGCTCGAACGGCCGCCGATGAAAACGGTTCCGATAATGAAGTTCAGCGCACAATGCTCCAGATTGTCACCGAGCTTGATGGATTCGACGCACGTGGTAACATCAAGGTACTAATGGCAACGAATCGTCCAGATACACTCGACCCTGCTCTATTGCGTCCCGGTCGTTTGGATCGTAAGGTCGAATTTGGGTTGCCTGACTTGGAGGGTCGTGGGCATATTCTAAAGATTCACTCCAAACGCATGAACTGTGATCGTGACATTCGTTTTGAGCTTATCGGCCGTTTGTGCCCAAATACTACCGGAGCCGAACTTCGTTCAGTCTGCACCGAAGCTGGCATGTTTGCCATTCGAGCGAGACGGAAGTCAGTATCGGAGAAAGATTTCTTGGATTCAGTCAACAAGGTGGTGAAAGGATACAAGAAGTTCAGCTCGACACCCAAGTATATGGTTTACAACTAGATGCCGAAGGAGGTCAAGGCTACAAAATTAGCGATGTTGCACGTGATCAACGATCTTCAAAATAAACGTTTGCAATAGTTTAGTTAAAACATATCGTCTTCGATCCCGCGCAAGTACTCTCCAATATCTGCCTGGTGCAGCACGACATTCCCCGTCGGGTCCAACGTTTGGCAGTGATCGGTCGAATGCGCCGCCACGCCAAATCCCAACGCAATATCCGACATGCTGTAGACAACAACACCAGCATACTGCGGAATACTTTCCGTCATGCGTGCTAATCCATTCTTAGTGACATGATTGCCGTATAGGAAGCTCATTTCCGCGCTGGGTTTGACCCATACCTTATACTTTGCGTATTGTGACAAGTATTCGAGTGCCGTAATGTGCAGTCGGAACTTTCCTGATTTTGTGAATTTCCCCATGCAAATACCGGCGGCCAGCAAATCTTCCCGCCGAATAGAATTCGCAGCCTTCATGAGCGTTTCGGATATGTAGTACACTCGATCCTTCAACAGACGGAAGGAATGACGCTCATCACTGCGATTGATCATGCGTTCGACGGATTTGCCAATGTATTCGGAGAGTTTAATAAACAATGTTCGAGTTTCATCTTCTGTGAGTGGTCTCATTCTCTATAAGGTATGCTGCAGGCTATGCGATATCTTGGTGTGAGGAATGAGGAAGCGATGATTGCGACGAAAAAAGCTGTACAGATTGGAGCTGGATTGAACTCTATTCGAAATGTGGCACAATACATGATTGCATGATGCATGATGGTTGCATGGTGCATGGTCGAACGTGAATTTGGTTGGTGAAGCGTTAGGCGACGGTCAACGGCCAGACGTAGACGCCGACCGCTGTGACCGTTTTTTCCACGATCCGTTACGCAGTTCCATCGTGAAACGTCCCTCGATCTGAAGCGTCCTTCATGCACAGCAATCTGACAACGATGTGCCGATGAAACAGAGGGAAACAATCGGAATAAGTGTATCATAATTCATTACAAAAGCATTCAATTGCCATCAACAAAAACGCAACAAGCAGCTGTATAAAAACGTGATGTCCTCGGAAAAGCCGATAGATAGGCATCTCAGAGGTGCAATTGCCGGATCCGGATCATCTTTGCAGGAAGCCTTTCTCGGCTTCATCAGTGGGGCTGTCTTTGGTCTCGTCAGTCCGATTGTCGGGCATCCACTCGATTGCATTAAGACCAAACTACAGGCAGAGGCTGCGTACAAGAGCGCATCCTTCACGTATGTCGTTCGCAATGTTTGGAAGACCGAAGGTATTCGCGGATTCTACCGGGGCTTCCTACCACCACTTGCGGGCAGCATGGCCTACCGCGGCGTCCTGTTTAGCGCCTACTCTGGAGCCTACGCCTCTTGCGAACATATCCCTATCTTACATGAACCAATACCTTACACTGGAGGGTTACGTCCCAGTGTCGTGATTGCCGCCATGGCAGCCGCTTTCGCCCGGGCGACAATCGAATCGCCGCTCGATTTCATCAAGGTTCGACAACAAATCGGGAAAAGTGTGTTCGGAGATTCCATCGGAGCCTCCAAGGGGCAATCGTTAGTGCAATCGTTTATCCAATCACCAGTCTCCAACATCACTCATTTATATCATGGCTTCTCTGCAACTTTGATGCGAACAATGGGTTTGTTGGGCAGTTTCTTTATTCTCGTCGACTACTCTGTCCGTTATATCCCAGACGTCATAAATGCCCCCCTAATCGGACCGTTCTTCAAAGGCGGCGTCTGTGCAACAGCGGCATGGTGTGTCGCCTTTCCCATCGAGACAACAAAATCCGTATTGCAATCTGATACGACTGGCAAATACCAAAATATGAAGAATGCAACATGGGTGGTGATGAAGGGTATCTATCGGAAAGAAGGGATCCGGGGGCTTTATCGAGGATTCGGACCGGGAGCATCAAGGTCGTTCGTGGCAAATGGTGTTAGTATGGTGGTATACGCATGGTTTCAAGATACTATACGTGATGCTTGAGAAAGAGACACACGATCGGCATCGGTTGTTCCACCACAGATCCAACCGTCATACCATCGCCTTTGCCACTGGACTCAGAATTCGTGCGAAAATCTATTTTTCAGAATTGTGTTACAATACTATGCTTTTCATGTGGTTGAGGCGCTGGTGTCGGATGCAAGCAATGATCAAGGAAACGTGCTCAATACACTTTCAGGATTGTGAACTCACTGTCAATCAGGTCCTTCATGCGCCGAAGCCATACAAGTCAAGTGACTTACGGTCGCTGCTGAAGGCTTCCTCGTGCATTGGATTTCGGATTCTACGAACGTATGGCTTGTGTCAACGGTGGTGTCGTGACCTTCAATTTCTCGGCCCGTGCCTACGACCTAACATCGTAATAGTGTCAGTAAGCATGGAGCCGATAGATCCAGTGATCCGATAGGCTATCTATCGGCTCAAACTTGGGCTACAGCCTAGCTCGCCCATCATACTTGCGACGTACCGTACTGCGTACTCCGGAGCTCTGGCTTACGACTAGTAATCCACAGAGGTGGTGGTGGCCTTCACCTTGCCATGGCTTAATAATGCTGTGCAAAATAGAACTACTACTCCGTACTTGTACAGGTTATTCCGTACTGCACTAATAACGGGATGTTTCGAACATTCCGTATGTACTGTACGTATACGACTAGGTAGTAAGCGCCTGATAGAGTTCTGGTACTACTGGTAGTAGTACCATTGGCGGTACAATGAACATGCATATGCTAGTAGGTGCAGGGAGGACTGAGTACTGAGACGACGTAGGATAGGAGGAGGACAGACGATTCTGAAGGCTGTCCATTGTCCGTGTAGTCAACCGGTACTTGTAACTTGTAGTGGTGGTAGCGTCTAGCCTGATGCCATCAACCATCAATCCCTGTTTTTGTTCGTTTTGACATAGCAATTATGTGTTCCTCATGATGCGTTTCACCGCTATCCTATGCTTACCTTATCTTGCGCTGCAATTTCAGAATAGCAGCACTCGGGAGTACCTACTCTGCAGACGCATATGCTGCTGCATCACGATTAGTACTGCACCAGAGAATTGCATCATCAACCCTCTTAGCCTCGACGTCGACAAGCGATCACGACGACGACTTATCCGATCTTTGGAACTCTGAAGAGGATCATGAGGATGACCTTTGGTCATTGGCCACATCCGATTCTAGTCAGGGTATTGGTCAGGAGAAGCGGACCCAACCTGAATCTGATTCAACGACGCGAGCTGTCGTCAAGGATCCTACGGTACCGTTCGATTTCCAGCACGATTCTGATGGAGTCGAGAGTAATCTTTGGGGCACAGAAGAAGACGAAGAAGTGTGGCCAGGAGCGACGGATGAGATTCAGCGACTGAGAATGATGGAACAAACAATGCAAGAGGCACCAGCAGTGCTACCTCCGATGATGCTGCAAACCAAGCGACCCTCTAGTCGACGCCTTCTAAGGTCACCCGAGTTTTGGAACCTACGACTTGAATTGATTCGCGACTTCAAGGACAAACATGGACATATTGATGTGCCATATAGATATAAAGTATGTGTGGGTGATGAAACAGTAAAGCTAGGCTCGTTCCTGTACTGGCTTCGATCGTTGTTCGAGGACGAGAATTTGAAGACGACAGCACCCTTTGAATTTGTGAAAGAATTGACCAAATTGGGCATGAAATGGAGATTTCTTGGTAAGGGCAGGCGTCCTCAGCTCTTCCTCCAACGTTTGAATGAATGGAGAGACGCCACCAGAGAGGGAAGAATGGAGCCAACCCTCAGAACTTGGATGTGGCGACAACGGTACCAATATGTTCGACGATGTGAAGGTCTACCGAATACCCTCACGTCTGAGCGAATCGAAGCTTTAGTCGATGCGGGCATTATTCCATATCAACGACCGCTGCGAACTGTACAGAACTCCTGGGATGTTGCATGGAACAATAACCTCAAAGAATGGACGATGCTGAGTGCTTCGCAAGAACGTGTCATGAGTCCCTCTCTGACGCTGTGGGCTTGGGAGCAGTGGAGAATGTACGACATTCTTCGGGGAGACACCCCTTACAAGGGCGAGCTTCCTGTTTTATTGACGGGATTTCGCGTGAAAAGTTTGCAGGGGGTTGCTTTCTTTGAATCCAAGCGACCTCTGCCCGACTTGACACCACCCGATGTTGATGCTTCTGAGTTGTTGATTGAATGGAGTGATGTATTGGATGCTATCAAATCTTACTACTTTGACTGTGGCAATCTTAAAATTCTGCCTTCTTGCCAAATATTGGTGGGAAGTGAGTCATTGTATTCCCTCAGCATTCGACTCAACAGTGAATACAAATTGATTAGATGCGATGAAGTCGTTGAAGGGAGCCCTATGCTTCTGAGTAACGACCGTGTCAAAGAACTAGAGGATCTCGGCTTCTTCCAAGCTATCTCTGTTGATCCAATTCAATCCGAATTCGAATGGTGGTATGCATACCATCGGTTCAAGAGGGGAAGACGTGATTTTTTGAATGGAAAAACGCGTGTAGGTCAGATAGCTCGGTGGATCGACGAACAATATGAGCGTTTCAACGATTTGCAACAGCAAAATAGCCCTGATGGTATAAGCGAAGTTCATTACGAGGCGTTGAGAAATTTGGGATTCGATTTCTCCAGTGCCGAGAACCGAGAACCTCCAGCTGGCCGAAGTGCGGATACTAATGTCGTAGGACGACCGTCATCCCTCGTCACGTTAAACCAAGATATCATAACAGACGAGGGATTGAAGCTTCGCAAACAGAATGATATGCTGGAAGAATTGACATGGCAGCTGCGATACAAGGAACTGCAAGATTTTGCGAACGTGAATGGCCACTGCGTTGTTCCCTCGACCGTCTTTCCTCGGCTCGCACTCTGGGCGAGCAATCAGCGCCAACAATATAGAAAGTCTTCACAAGGTACTGCCACGCCTCTCAACAAAGAACGGATTCGGATGCTCAAGGAGATTGAATTCGACTTTAGAGTCGACCATGCGCTCCTTGACGATGGCGAGGTATGGATGATGATGACTCAGGCACTAACGCACTTTCAATACGCACACAAGCATTGTTTCGTTCCAGTGTCATTGTCCAGCAACCCGCAACTTGGAGACTGGGTCAACCGCCAACGGCAAGCCTATAAAAGTCATGAACTACCGAGACAGAAAGTCCAGGAGCTGCAAGAGATTGGACTGTCGCTTGAAATGGACGATGTCGAATTTTATCGTCGTGCATTTGACGTGGTCTGGGATGAGCGAGTGGCTGAGCTGGAAAAACTTGCAGAAAAGAACGGCCACCGTGACATCGGCCAAACGACGCGCTCTCGTTGGACAACTGAACAACTACGCTTCTACCAGCGTCTGCAAGAAAACGAACTCCCGTCGCGTTTGACGAAACAACGCATCGACCAGCTTGAACAACTGGGGCTTGACTGGACGAAGTGTTAAGATATCCGAGGTCCAAATGGTTGGTAAGAAGTGCATCTCAGAGGTGCGACTAGCTGGGGTGTCGTGCGCTCTGCGCTTACGCTGTAAGGTGGATTACTTGGCCCCAGCGAAAGTGTTCGCATCCACACACACTGGATCCGTTGACGATGAAGGTTTTGGCACTTTCTTCTATGAACAACAGGGATATTTGGTTGACCAAGAAATCCGGAAAGTATTCATACTTGGGAGCGGTCTATCTCCGGGCAGACGGTCTACGTAGACTCGTTGTGTCCTTTTTGCACTGATGAGTGATGCGTGATGCGAGATGCGTGATGCGTGATGCGCCTCAGTTTTATGTTCGCGCCGCCGTGTACAGTATGCGTTGTGGGCATACTTAAGAGGCAGCGACGTATGCATACTGTGTATGCATAGTTCGACGTATGCATACGACGTGTTCGTACGCCCAATTGCAGTATGATCACTCAGTACCACAGTTTAACTGCAATCGCTGTATCCTATAACGTACACAGTAGACATTTATGGGTGTGAATAACTCGTATACATAGCTCGTCCCTGACAGCACAACCCGAACCCCTCTTTCCTGAACGGGTGCGATCTGGTATAAAAATATAATGGACGAGAACACTATAGTATGATACTCTGGGGGGATCCGGAGTACCAAAACACGTTCACAGTCTACAGCGATCACTATGACATCTCCATAAGTATCACTCCTTCGCGATCTTCCAACAAGATTTTCGTGGAACAAACGGCACCGCAACAAAGATTCTTCGAAGGTACCTGGTACTTGTACTCGGGTACGCCGAGCATCGAGGACTCCCGTCTTCGGATTTACAACGCTAATACTAGTGTCTAGCTAGTAGCTACAAGTAGTATTCGAGGTGGGGTCACAACACTCAATTCACAAACTACAAACGAATAACAACTGTGGTCGCGCTTTGAGGTTCCCATTGGTGCTTTGGTCTGCAACGCGAGAAGAGCGCATAATGAGTACAAAACGATCAAACATGTCGCAATACGAACAGCTTAAAGACTTCACCATAGTCGTTGCCGACACTGGCGATGTCGATGCCATTGAGCGTCTGAAGCCCCAGGATGCTACAACCAACCCAAGTCTCATCTACAAGGCAGCCACTATGCCAAAGTTTAGTCATCTCATCGATGATGCGATCAAGCACGGCGATGGAGACCTGGCATCCATCATGGTAAGTAGTACAAACCCAAGCATGCGTCATAGGTTTCATTTCACAATGCTGACCGCAAACGACGCTCTTCGCAGGATCGATGCGCCGTCAACTTCGGTGCCGAGATCACGACCAAGGTTCCAGGATATGTGTCTACTGAAGTAGATGCCCGTCTCTCTTTCGATACCAAGGCTACTATTGCAAAGGCCCGAAGACTTATCGAGCTCTACAAAGAAAAAGGAATTGACAAGAGCCGCATTCTTATCAAGATTGCCGCTACGTGGGAGGGGATCAAGGCTGCCGAAGTTCTCGAGAAGGAAGGAATCACCTGCAACCTGACCCTTATCTTCTCCATTGCGCAAGCGATTGCTTGTGCCGAAGTCGGAGTCACTCTCATTTCACCGTTCGTCGGTCGCATCATGGATTGGCACAAGGCATCGCTAGGGGTTTCTGGCTTCAAGCCTGAGGAGGACCCCGGTGTCAAATCGGTCACATCTATCTACAACTACTACAAGAAGTATGGTTATGATACGATGGTCA